>WOVY01004899.1:0-95121 GCA_013436015.1 Rhipicephalus annulatus
GCAGAAGGCCCAGTCGAAGCTTGAGAGGAACGTACATTTTGGCGATTCACTTACGTGTCACGAGAGTGACCCCGTTTTTTCCCGTTGTGTACTTGCAGCGAGGGTGGTCATCCTGGTAAGTTTGAAGTTCTGGTAATGAAAGGAGTTGAACCATAGGGCTTCGCGAAAATGCGTCCGCCTCGATGTTTTCGAGCTGCCTTTTTTGATGTCGAATGTTAACCGTCATACATCGACAGCTTCAAAGACCATCGAAAGAGCCGGCCATGTGGGTTTTTTTATGTTTCTGAGCCATTGTAAGCAGCATGAATCGGTGACAACAGTGATGGTGGTCGTCATGTAAGTAGCAGTGCCACTTGTCAACAGCGTCATTATAGCGAGGCATTCGAGCTCTGTAATGGCATAATTTAATTCGTGCGCGAGTAGCTTACGCGAGTGATAGGCCGGGGGTGTTCTTTACCATCATGATCTCTTGCTTCAGAACTGCACCTACGCCTATGTTAGATGCGTCGCAATAAGAATGCATGGTTTCTCGCAAGAAAAAATTCGTAAAATGGGTTCTTTGGTCAGACAGTATTTCATGTTCTCAAAGGCTTGTTCACATGAGGAATGCCATTCCCATGTGTGTCCTTCTTCAACAGCTTCGTAAGTGGGAAACTATGTCACTGAAGTGCGGTATAAACTGGCGGTAAACGTTGGTGTGTGCCTAAAAAACGCTGAAGCTCTTTCGGGGATTTCGGTCTTGGGAATCGCAAAACAGCTTCTATGTTTCTTCGTATAGGCGACACTGTACCGTGCGACACTCTGTGACCCAGATATTCAATAGAATCTTGGGCAAAATGGCATTTCTTCAATTTAAGTTTTATATTCTCCATTTTTATGGCATGCAAGAGAGCTTGGAGGTGCTGTAGGTGCTCAGTAAATGTGTCGGAGAAGACTACGAATCATCAAAATAATTAACGACATTCTTTAAGTTATGTTTTTTGATAACTGATTTCACAGCTCTTTCGAATGTAGCAGGAGCATTTTTCAAACCGAAAGGCATAACAGCCACTCATATGGCCATTCGGCGTGACAAAGCTGTTTTTTGGGATGTCCTCTGGGTTCATTTGACATGCCAATAGCCTGATGTGATATCCAATGTCGAAAATATTTCGATTTCCCAGGTAGTCTAGAACATCGTCTATACGCGGAATAGGTGGTAGTCAGGCACAGTGACAGAGTTAAGCTTTTCGATAATCAATGCATAAACGTGTGCGTCCTTCACCTTTTTTCTCTGCAAGAATGACTGGAGCCGCGTATGGGGAAAAGATGGACGCACTACACCTTGCTTGAGAAGTAAGTCCACTTGCTTGATAATTTCCTCTTTGTCTGCCAGGGAGCATCGATACGGTGGTCTGTGGATAGGCACGTTGTTTGCTGAGGGCAATGCAGTGTCGTTCCTCCGCGATACATCCGAAGGTCCACCTGAGACTTTGAGAAAATGTCTTCGTAATTGTGAAGCAACCTCTCTCAAAGCAGCTTGTTGCGATGGTGGAAGGTGCGTGACATCAACGGCTTGGAGAGGGGTTGTATCGGCGCTGAAGACACACTTTTGTGTTTGAAAGGAATTCTGCAAGCTTTGTTGTCTTGAAACAAAGTCATTGTGTTTAAATCCAGTGATAGGTTGAAAAAGGAGGCGTTGTCCAGGCCTAGCAAGAATTCAGTCTTCATGCCTGGTAGAACGTGTGCTTGGACTGCCCGCTTTAACTTCCCTATTTCCAACTGTATGCGTACGCGACCCAAAGTTTTTGTGGTTGAGGTGACTTGTTGGATACTAATGCATGAATCCTTGAGCAACTGCAGCTTGAGTTTTTTGAACAAAACTTCATTGATACAGGTAATAGTCGCTCCTGTATCCAGAGTTGCGTTCACCATGTGTCCGTTCACAAGTGCACCAAAACGTATTAATGAGCCTTTGGGCCGCCCTCTTCGTTTCCCTAGTTGTCAGTTAGAGCAGACACCATTTCACGACGAGGGCACTCATTGTGCCAGTAAAACTGATTCGGCAAACCAGCAGATGCACAATGTCGGCACTCACTGTGAGGGGTGCGCATCAATCTTGTAGGGAGCCATGGTCGCGTAGAATGAGGCTCTCGACGCATGAGCTGCCGTTTTTGACGAGTGTTGGGAAGCATCTCTGTGGACAGAGTCTTCCGCTTGAAGCGCAGCAGCAAGCCACTTGGCTGGGGTGGTGAGCGTCAATCCAGCGAGGCGCCTTTTGATCTCTTCAGGTACACCATCAGTCAATCCTGATACTATGTGAACGTCTTTTAAGCCTGCGAGGCGACCAAGGTGTGTCTTCTCTTCGTAGTAGTGCCTGATGCGCTGTTTACTTTTGAGCCTGCAGTGTATGAATTGGCGGAAAGGCTCGCTAACAGGTGTAGAAAATTGTGATATCATGCTTGTTTTGATGCCTTCCCACGTATCTTCTGCGTTGAAAATCTCGGTAAGGTACCAGCGGAATGCCTCACCTTCCAGGTACTCGCTGATGCAGTCGATGCGATCTCGTTCGGACCAGCTGACGTTGCTCGCCTTCGTTTCGAAGAGGTGCAACCACTTGTCAACAGGGGCGTCGTCTTCAGCTCCGGTGTATTTCGGCAGGCTGATCATCTTCTTTGGTGGGCTCATGATGTTGCTGCGGTAGATCCTGTCGACTTAGTGTAACGGATGAGACATGGCGTCAGTCAGAACACCAGTTTATTCTGACCCTTCGTCTTCCTCCTCTTTCTTCCCCACATTCACTTGTGAAGCGTCACATATATATATATATATATATATATATATATTATGACGACTCGGTTGTAGCGAGGTTTATTGGCCGTGAACTCGGGAACGAACAAGGAACAAGCGCAACGGACCCGACAAAGAAGCGCTCGTGCCAAGCAGATGATGATTGTCAGCCAGAACATATGATGATGATTGACTGCTGTTCAGATGAGGATGAAGCGCCTAATAGATGCCTACACTGATTCCCCCCCCCCCCGTGGAAGCGGCCAGCCTGGCCGCTGCGGGCGGGTAGTCAAGGTGACGAGGAACGTCGCGTGAAAAGCTTCGTGCGGGAAACGTGTACAATTTCGGTGCTGCGGTAACGGCGGTCAGTTGGCACGACAAGAGGCGTCACACGATAGTTGACAGGTGAAGTCTGCTCTAAAACAACATATGGGCCGATGAATCGAGGCTGGAACTTGTCGCAGAGACCAGGTGTGCGAATTGGTGTCAATAGCAGCACCTCGTCACCCGGTCGGAATGATACCACACGATGAGAGGTGTCGTAGACGGCCTTCCTTGCTTGTTGCGTAGCTTCCGTGTTCATACGAGCGCGCTGGCGGCACTGGGCAAGGCGAGAAATATATTCTTCGCAAGAAGATGGTGATGTAGGGCCATTGCTGGTGAAGAAGGAAACATCGATAAAGAAAGTAGGTGAACGTCCGTAAATGAGATAAAACGGTGAGTAGCCTGTTGTGCGCTGAACAGCGGTGTTGTAGGCGAAAGTGAGGAACGGTAGAAGTTTATCACAGTTTCTGTGATCCGGTTGAATGTATACGGCGATCATGTCGGCAAGAGTTCGATGAAATCTCTCGGTCAGACCATTTGTTTGAGGATGGTAGCTTGACGCCATCTTGTGTGTGGTACCAGACACGCGAAGAACTTCACCTAAAAGCTGTGATAAGAACACCTTTCCACGGTCACTCAGAAGTACACGAGGTGCACCATGACGTAGTATTATGGCCTGAAGGACGAAGTCAGCAACTTCCGATGCTGAACCAGTAGCTACTGAAGTTGTCTCGGCGTAGCGTGTCATATGGTCCACGGCGGTGACTATCCATCTATTTCCAGCACCAGTAACAGGAAGGGGTCCATAAAGATCGACACCGACGACCTCGAAAGGTGTTGTAGGGCACGTCATTGGCTGTAACTGACCAGCTGGGGGAGATGTCGGAAGTTTGCGAAGTTGGCATGGAGAGCAGGAACCCACGTACTTTGCTACGCTGGTAGAAATTCCAGGCCAATAAAAGCGGCTTCGAATGCGGTCGTAGGTTTTTTGAAAGCCTAGGTGGCCAGCAGTCAAATCGTCATGAAAGGCGTTAAGTACATGATGTTGAAGAGCGCGTGGCAGAACAGGTACCCAGCGTGTGCCGTCAGGATGATATATGTGACGATACAGCACACCGTCCTGAAACTTGAAGTGCTCGAGTTGTCGACGAAGGCGTGCATTGGGTGGACGCGTAGCTCCTGAAAGGTGGTCTATAATGCGCCGACAATACGGGTCAGCCTGCTGGTGAGAACTGAAGGGTTGTTCATCGTCGATTGGCGGTTGGTACAGCGAGGCGAGCAAGGCAACAGAAGTGGGAGTCACGTCCGCACTGGTGTCGTTGGAGGTGGCAGCTGGAGTGTCGAACGACGCTGTAGGTAGTGGGCAACGAGAAAGAGCGTCGGCGTCTTGATGTTTTTTGCCCGATTTATAAATACTCTCAAACTGATACTCCTGTAGGCGTAAAATCCAACGACCCAAGCGTCCGGACAAGTTCTTCATTGTAGAAAGCCAGCATAAGGCGTGGTGGTCCGTTACGATGGTGAATTGACGGCCGTACAGATAAGGACGGAACTTTTGTATGGACCAAACCACAGCGAGGCACTCCTGCTCAGTGATGGTATAGTTTTTTTCGGTAGAAGTTAGCACTCGGCTAGCATATGCGATGACCCTTTCCCGTCCAGAGTTATCGCGTTGGAGGAGAACAGCACCTATACCGCAGCCACTGGCGTCGGTATGCAGGAGTGTTGGGGCGGTGTCATCAAAATGGCAGAGTACAGGCTCTGACGTCAAAGCTTTCTTCAATAGGTGAAACGCCGACTGACATTCCTCGGACCACACAAAGGGTGCATTAGATGCAAGTAGTTTGTGAAGTGGCGCAGCTATAGAAGCGAAATTTTGTATGAAGCGACGAAAATATGATGCGAGGCCAAGAAAACTTCGCAAATCCTTAAGTCTTGTGGCGCATGGAAATCGAAGGACGGCAGCGATCTTTTCGGGGTCAGGGCGAATACCGTCCTTGCTGACGACATGACCGAGAACCTTATGGATTTGGTGGCGAAACGGCACTTCTTAGTGTTGAGCTGCAGACCCGCACCGGCGAGGCATGTTAGGACGTCATCCAAGCGGCTCAGGTGCTGAGAAAACGTTGATGAAAAGATGATAATGTCATCAAGGTAGCAGAGACACGTCTTCCATTTCAGATCACGCAGGACGGTGTCGATCATGCGTTCGAACGTCGCGGGCGCATTGCAGAGCCCGAAAGGCATCACGTTAAATTCGTATAGGCCATCGGGGGCTGCAAATGCCGTTTTTTCTTTGTCGTCATCGTGCATGGGAATTTGCCAATATCCCGAACGTAAATCAAGGCTTGAGAAGTATTCGGCGCCTTGCAGTGAATCAAGGGCGTCGTCGATGCGTGGCATGGGGTATACGTCCTTGCGTGTGATGTTGTTAAGTGCCCGGTAATCAACGCAAAAGCGCACGGAGTCATCTTTTTTCCGTACCAAAACAACAGGGGATGACCAAGGGCTAGTTGATGGACGAATTATTTCTCGTTGGAGCATGTCAGCGACGTTTTCCTCGATGATTTTTCGCTCAGCGAGAGACACGCGGTACGGGCGGCGATGTACAATAGATGTTCCCTCCGTCTGAATGTGATGCGCTGCAGTGGTAGTTCGGCCCAACGTTGAGGAGCAGGTGTCGAAAGAATCGGCGTGTTTCGTTAATAACGCAAGCAACTGCTGCGCCTGCACAGCTGTTAAGTCATCACTGATAAGAGCTGTGAAGGGAGAGGATGAGGCAGGCTTACTCATAGAGCGGTCGTTGGTAGAGGCAGGGTTAAGTGGCGTGACGCTGACAGGCTCAGCATCCACAACACAGGCTACTGCGGTGCCCTCTGGCAGAACTTTCTCTGGCGTTTCATTCGTAGCAATGACGAGCGCGGAGCCATGGTGAAAGCGTACGACACCTGATGCAAGGGCTATGCCTTTTGCGATGCAAGTCGACGAAGGGGACACCAAGACGTCACCGTGGTCGATGTCCTTAGAGATCAGGGTCACAATTCGTTCTTGGTGTGGCGGTAGTTCGAGATCTTCGCGAGCGAACAGGCGTAGAGGCTTGTAGACGCCTTCGTCGAACATGGAGTCCGTATTAGTTAGGTGCAGAATCCGTTCACCACAACATATAGCGGCTGAAAAAGAAGATAGGAATTCCCACCCTAGAATTAGCTGGTGAGAGCACCGGGTAAGCACAGTGAACTCGATGTAATGCAAAATGTCATCAATAAACACACGAGCAGTACAAAGAGCAAAAGGGCGGATAGCGTTCCCCTGGGCTTCGACTAGATTGGGTCCATTATAAGGTGTCATTACTTTCTTCGGGCGTTTGCACAAATCATACCTAATCACAGAAACTGTAGCACCGGTGTCCACCAAAGCGTCCACGAGAACTCCTTCCACCGTAACAGAAACCATGTTGAACGGGCGTGCTGGAGGAATATGAGTCCTACTGTTACATGCAGTTTCTCCTCCGAAAACTGCATCATTTAGTTTTCCGACCGGTTATCAGTAGTAAACGAGGCTGGCCGAAGAGGAGAGGAGGAGCGACGGAAGGGCGAAGGTGATCGGCGTCGGCTTGAACGGTAAGTGTTCCGCGTCTCAGTCGACGCGGGCGGAGATGGAGACCGCTGCTGTCCAGATGAATAACTCCGAGCGTAAGAGTCCCCTCTGGAAAAGTCCCGTTCGCGCATGTCGTACCCGCGACGCTCGTCCTGCTGGCGCTTGCGGCACAAGCGCGATATATGGCCACGATATCCACAGTAAAAGCATGTTGGGCGAGACGGGCGCCAAGGCGGGTAGTAGAGGGCGTTCGGCACACCGGGAGATAGCGCACTCAAGTGGACTGACGGAGGTTCGGGTGGGATTGGCCGGAAGTGGACCGGTGGTGCAGCAGCAACCGGCGTGAATGATGGCAGCGGTGAAGTAGAGTTTACGTTGCGAGGAGGCGCGGCTGCAACTTGCGCGTACGTTGGAGGGCTAGACGGAGGTGGCTGGACGTAGGCTGGACCGGTGAATGATGTTAGTTCCTCCCTTACGATGTCACGGAGGGCCATGCTTGAAGGCTGACAGATGGAGAGGGTTGTGAGATACCAATTGATTGAAATTCTTCTCGTATGATCTCCCGTATCATGTCACGCAGGTCCCGGTCTGCGGTACGGTGTTCACTATTGCCCGACTGAAGGCGAACAGAATCAAGTTCGTCGAGACGCTGACACGTAGAGACGACGTCCGTGACAGTAGAAGGATTCTGGGCAACAAGGGCATTGTAGGCAATGCTTCCGATGCCCTTCAGGATGTGGCGCAGTTTGTCCGACTCGGACATCGAAGAATTGACGCGCCGGCAAAGCGCAAGGACATCCTCGATATAAGATGTGTATGACTCGCCGGGATGTTGTTGGCGAGTATCTAGGGCTCTCCTCGCTAGAGCGGATCGAACGGCTGGCGTGCCGAATACTTGGCGAAGCTGCTGCTTGAAGGCAGGCCAGTCGGTGAGGTCGATCTCATGGTTCAAGAACCATGTCTTGGCAACGCCCGTGAGATAAAGCGATACTCGGCGGAGCTTGTTAGAGTCGTCCCAGTGATTAGTTGCGCTTACCCACTCGTAGTTTTCGAGCCAGTCCTCCACATCTTCGCCGCGGAGACCAGCGAAGATCGGAGGGTCACGCTGGTGGTTTACGATGTAAAGAGGAGGGGCTTGCGGCGCAGTGACGGCTTGCGGCGCAGAGACGGGAGCCGAAAGGGCATCCACCCACTCACTCTGAGACATGTTGGCGGACTGAGGGTCCAAGCGGCGGCCTGAACGGAGCTCCAGCGAGTAGGCGTTGTAAGTAGAGGTACTGGGAACGTCAATCCACCTCCACCACGTATGACGACTCGGTTGTAGCGAGGTTTATTGGCCGTGAACTCGGGAACGAACAAGCGCAACGGACCCGACAAAGAAGCGCTCGTGCCAAGCAGATGATGATTGTCAGCCAGAACATATAATGATGATTGACTGCTGTTCAGATGAGGATGAAGCGCCTAATAGATGCCTACAATATATATATATATATATAATTTGTTTATTGGAGACATATATACATACAAATGTGTTCACGAGGTAAAGCAAAAGGAGACTCCTATGTCTCCTAACTAGACCTTTACCCCGCACATACATGTCCGACAGCATGAACAAAAGTCAACAACGACATAGTTGGTGTTATTCTGCTCGAAAGGAAAAAAAACATGTCAACTATTGTCCTGGAGGGTTTCTCTTGTTCTGAAACCCCAGTACTGTCATGACTGCTGCCACGGGAGCCACGTCAAGATCAACGACTTTCCATAAGTAAGAAGAAATAACATCTGCACATTACGGGTACTGACCAAAACAAGTGCATGATCCTGTACCCTGACCAAAGAATACACGCAGACTCGGAAGAACTTTTGCTCCATTAGCACAGCAACCAAAATACATCGACTTTCTGTCATGGAATTTATACAGTTGATGTGTTGTACTCTAAACCTAGGTACAGCCTCACTGCTGTTCTCGCTTGTATGCTATTGAGCCTTTTAAAATTTTATTTGGCGAGTTACTGCAGTGCCGGAAGGCTGTACTCCAGGACACCTTCACGTAAAAGCGCACGCATACGCAGTAGTCTTCTCACACAGTGACCCCAAGCTTTATTGCGCACCATGCGGAAGATATGCGTTTGATGCGAGCTTTCCCTTTCATGATCTAAAATAAGGTGACCACGTCGTTAATCTACCTAGTGTCCCTCCCATTAATTTGCGAGTTAGCTAGTATAAGTTCTATGTCAGGGTTCGTTATTGATACTTTTTCGTTTATTGCATTTCCATGTGAGAATGTGGAAGTTTGGTGTCACTGCCACCTGCCATTTAAATATATCAATACAGTACTATAATAAATTATTTCCGCATCCAATTATTTGAAAGCTGTCACGACCAGGAAGACTATTGAAAACTCTGGAGACCAGAGTTAAGTCTACAAGCCGTGGGGTATATAGTGATCAATCTGAATCTCAGGAACGTACACGATTACCAGCAACAGTCCAACTTAAAGAAAACGTCATTCAATTTTCTTTCAAGAGTGGCCTCTTAATTAAAGTATGCGTGACGGGACTCGCCGCATCTCCATGCTGCGTAGTCAACAGCCCTGTTAAGTTTTATCACCAGTTCTTCTCCTTGACAGCACCTGCGACAAAATTCGACAAGTGCCTCCTTATTCCCAGCTCCAGCTCATTTTATATGTTAGGAACAAAAATTGTCAAGTGAGCCTTCTGATACATTCAAGTTGCTTCGTAGTGGAACTGTACGAATCTTATTTGATCGAAGCGAAAAGCAGCTAGCACGTATCTTATTTACGTATGCCACCAAGACAGCGTATCAGAAGGATGCATGCACATATCTGGCACCCTGATCGATATTTCTTGAGATGATATGGGTTGATGGGACAGCTTCACCGAAAGAAGAAAACACCTGTGGAAGAGGCGTAAATGTTATTACGGTTAATGTTCTATTGAGAGTTCGTTTTTCTAGAATTTACTTTCTTGCCGTTTCGCACTCCGCCAATGCTAAACGTTCTGGGTCGGCTTAGGCGCGGAACGAAGAGCGCTGTATTTTAACGAAGTAACACTGATTAAAATTAAGTAATCGTAACTTTGATCTTGGAATGGTGACCGCTCGAGTAATTTGATTGGGACCCTTCCTTGGGCTCACTAGCAGCGCGTTCCATCTTACTGCCGAAGGATTCTAAATTGGTCGGCAAACTTGATACATGTCTGGAGGTGTTGCGGCTGTCGTATTTTCGTTCTTTTGCTGGTGAAAATTCACTAAACGGTCTCGTTATAAATATCTGTTCCTAGCCACCGCAATAAAGACCCGTTCAAGTTCTTGGCACGAGTTTATGGCTTAATTCATAGTTCGTGTGTCAATTACGCCCAAGGGAAGGAGTGTTTCGCGCAAGCTGTTTATGATCGGGGAGTAAAAAGAAATTGTAAAATCTAATTTAAATGATGAGTCAGCACAGATTTGCTTAAAGGGCACAAGTGAGTACAAAAGAGAGAGATAAATATTTCTTTTTAGGCATGAAGCACCGCAGCTTTTCGGCTTATCGGCGTGTCATGTCGTAGCCATGGTACATCATAAACTTGAATGCACCAGAAAAATGAAATAGCTCTCAATACTCGCCACCGGTTTACACTATACATATATGAGTTAAAGGCCTGTCGTTACTGCCATAAACAATATGTTCTGCTTGACAGCAGGGTGTCAGAATCCCCGACTAAAACTATCAAGATGCTCAAGTTTCTCATGAAATACCAGAGACAAAAACGTGGAAATCTTTATGGTAAATCGAGCTGCTGGAAATGCCCTTTTCAAACTTACCTAAAAAGTGTTGGCGCTGTGCTGGCCACCGGCTCACTAAAGATGAAGGCTTTAGTCGAGCTGAAACACCATTCCGTACATGCCTAATGAAAGCAGACATGAAGGGAGAAAAAATCAACTTGGGTTAAATTGCATTCCTATGCCATTTCCTAACGACGTTAGTGGAGTTTAAGCACCTTTGCCTACACGCCCGGTTTAAGGCTTGGCACCCAGTAGTGCCTCACCAGGGAAATTTCTCTGAAATGAATATGTAGAATTACCTCGTTCAGGCCTTTCTTCCTCTTCTGACTCTCATTGCCAATTAGCGGCGATATTGCTGTGGGAAACACCGGCGTACACTGCATGTTTCGCTCCTCCTGCAGGTTTCACGTTAGTGGGGCTGAAACACCCCTTCCTACATGCTTCGTCTCTCTTAAGTTTTTTTTTTACACATGTCATCATGAATGTAGGAAGAAACAGTCCCCGCAAAAAATGTGATCACTACAACATTGTATGTATATGATATTAGGCTTTCGGGTAACTACGTTATAACTACGTTTAGATTCAATATCCAACTTTCCCAACTCTTGAAAATCCAATGCAACTTTTAAACAAGATTAGCAGATCCCACGTACGGCGGGAATCGATGATATGCGAAGCACGAATTATGAAAGTTGAAATGTCACTTTAAAAGCAGTCTAAAGTTAGCAGGCGGGCAGTACATTATGCCGTACTTGACTTCCATGTTATGGTTATTATGTTTGGACGTGTCATTTAGCTTCATCGTCTATTCACGTCCCGTAATACCGAATTTCGTATATGTGAAGATAACAAAACGACTGCTAGCGTACTGTGAGCGTGGCGTGCCATCATGACTTACATGACATGCATGCCATAATTTCCACGTTACTGTCTGTCACTTATTTTCGCCACGCAGTCATGTCATACTATACCAGTTTTGCAATACGTCATCTGAACGAAACCACCGCGAGAGCAGTAAGACCATGAAATGTAAATAATGACGTTCATGACATCCATGCCATAATTTTGATGTTTTGACTATAGTCAGTTATTCTCGTCAAAAAGTGTTATGTCGTACCAATTTCGGTATCGATACCATAATTGAAATGGCCAGGAGAGCTGAAAGTTGTAGGTGGCTAGATAGATAGATAGATAGATAGATAGATAGATAGATAGATAGATAGATTGATAGATAGATACGTCAAAGTCACCAAAGTTCGGTCAAGAAATGCTTCGGATTTAAAACGCAGACATTAGGGAGTACGGCCACTCCTTGGTGGGAAGCTGTTTTCGTGATGTCTATCGCTTTACCACGAAGTAAGTGATGAGAGCGCCGAACGTACAAGAAAACGCGCCATCTAAAAACCTTAGTCAAGATAGGGCTCGGAAGCACGGCCTACTGATGAAAGTTTACTGTTGCTGCCTTCTTGACGCAGCCCACCCACCCGCTCTCCGGCATCACTTCATGCTCTTTCGCCCGACGAAGACAGCCGGCATGTTTTATCTTTCTTGAGCCAGGCCCCGCAAACGGAGCTCTAATTTCGGTTTCAAAGAACATGCACGCACGTAGCGGTTGCCGGGCATGCATCCGGTTGAATGGAGTGAAATTAATGTGTATGTTCGCATTTATTGACTTTCCCACGTTTTTAAAAATAAAAAAAAAAGAATTTGAAGTCTCTGAAAAGCGTCTCTTTTGGTTTTATGTCTTTTCTCATTCTTTATTTCTTCAATTTTGAATCAGGCGAAGCACGGAAAGTGGTTGACTTGCGTTCGTAGCGCTTGCCTCCACTCCTTCTCGCCCGTCGCTCAGCGATATTAGAAGTTGGATCACGCTCAGTGATTTCGCACGATTGGCGTTTCAACTACCCAAAGATATAGACAGCAAGTTGTGCCGGGCAGAGAATCGAAGCCGCAGTGAGCCACGCCGAACAAGTCAAGCATGCATTCGTCGAAGATGGCTTAATCTGGCAACATATGTTTTCCGTTGTGCTAACCTGGGGACTTCTAGTTCCGTGAAGGTTTTCCAGAGTTTTCTAAAGGGATTGTGCGAGCACAATAATTGACACTTATTATTTGAGCAGGTATTGATTTTGCATAAGTACATATAAGTAAACTTAGTAAGCCAGACTAGACTGACAGAAGTGCAATGTCGCTTGACTAATTGATGTAGACGGCAGCAAACCTCCTGTCGGGAAAATGTGTTTATTGAAAGCTTGAATTTGAGTTGGCTCGGCTACACAGCTTTAGTTTCTTATGCTTTTGGCGTGTAGTTTAAATGATGTCAAGTAATTATAGGCTGCTTTCCACTCATGATACTCTTGTCGCCGTGGTGTCAACATTTGTGGGTTTTTACTTGTAACAGGGTCACTCAAATACACGCGATGGACAAAATGCTTCTAACAAATATTACAGACAATGTCGATGGAGGCAATGTTTTGACAAGTGAACTTTTCTTCGTCTAGGCAACGCTGTTGCCCTAACGAAGACAAGTCAACTTGCCAAAACACTGTTTTCAGCGACGTTATTTCTCGAAAAACTTCTGATCTCTTCAAGCCTTTCCGTGCTTCTGAACTACAGTAAAGTTTGGTGCTCAAGCTCTATAAGAAAGCTAGCACATCAATTTTAAGGCACCAGTTCTCAAGAGTAAAGAATCACGATTCAAGGCAATTCAGCGTCTTGAAGTGACAATACTTCTACAGCGCAGAAATACTTCGGTTAAAAAAAAAACCCTACTTGCCTAGTATATTAACTTCGCCCCGCCGCGGTGGCGTAGTGGCTAAGGTACTCGGCTGCTGACCCACAGGTCGCGGGATTGAATCCCGGCTGCGGCGGCTGCAATTCCGATGGAGGCGGAAATGTTTTAGGCCCGTGTGCTCAGATATGGGTGCACGTTAAAGAACCCCAGGTGGTCGAAATTCCCGGAGCCCTCCACAACGGCGTCTCTCAAAGTGATATGGTGGTTTTGGGACAACCCCATGTATCAATCAATAAATGTCAAAGTACCCTCGGGTAGCCTTAACGTAAGCGCAAGAGCTGTGCCGAATTGCTCCATGACGACTAGCGAGCTGGCAGGACAATGGAGAGGCGCGTTTATGACGCCCGCCATCGTGACATCTACTACGCACCCGGTGGTCTGATTCTGATTTGGTTCACCGGGCCTCCCGTTAGAATGTACTTCAGCTCTGTTCCCACCCTTACTGCATCTTACGTCAAGTGACCGACATCACCTACGAATTCACCTTTAACGAACCCTCAGCCTCGTACTGACATAGTGGATGTTACACGCTTCAAGCCATATTATTCGTTCGTTTGCCAATTAGCACCGGGTTAGCACTCCCGCCAACGAGAAATAATGTAACGGGCAGAAGAGGACAGGAAAAAAAGACGATGTCCCGCAACTTCATGATCTGAGCACCATCTTGTCAGCCATCGAATTTATTGTACGACATACTTATATATTCCCTATAACAGTATTACGAAAATCACTAAGAAAGACAGTAGTACCTCGCTTGGTTACTTAAGCGGCCACTTGCGCTTTGCTCATCCAAGCTTAAAATTTCTAGCTTATCAAACTTTTTTTCTGGCCTAAGATAGCAAACACATGTTTTGTTTGGGAAAAACACCAAACTTCTCTCTCCAGCAAACTTCCAAGTATTCAAATTAGTGGGGATAGCTCAAGTGATCCCGATTAATCACACCCTGAATTTAAAGTGTCTCACATTTAGAAGTAAAAGCAGGACCTACTCATCCTCATATAGGGTTGTTCACAGATTGCCTTGGTCTCAAATTTAACCATTTATTTCTCAGTAGTTCAGACATAATTCCAGCAGGTCTACTATTACGCCGTAGAATTCAGGAAAAATTCGTGTTTCCGCCATCCAGCTTATACTACCACACACCTTCACTTTTTACATCGAAGCTGCACATGAGTAGGTTCTCTGTGTATGCATGCAAAAATCCTTAGCGTAGGCACGTGGCAAAAAATTGTCAAATCCCTATAATCGCCTCTGGTCCACTAATAATGAAGTCGTTTGCAGGCAAAAACGTATACCTTACAGAAAGGGGGCCAACCCAACTCTGACCCGAAATGAATTTCGGAAGATGTCTCTGTCAGTTTTAGCAAACTTCAACGGTCTTTAACGTGTACTGCTATGCCTCCACATTGTTTCAGATATTTTGCGGCCGTTACGCCTGAGTGCTGAGGAGCAGAATTATTTGCGCTTTGTCATACTTGTTATTAAAGTACAGCATAAAATTATGTTCTCTTTATCATAAGAACCCTTTAATATTGTCAGACACATTTCTGGTGATTTTCGGAAATTGTTACATTGACCCGCATACATTAGCCCAACTCGATGGGAAAGAAATGCAATGTACGGACATGGGCTTAGATTCAGATGCACGTGGAAGAACACCCGGTGGGTGAAATTTGCGTGCTACTCCCGACCCCCTCTTCATTCCACTATGCCGTGCTTCGTATCGTATAGTGATTTTGGATGCGTAATACGCGACCGGTTATATATTACGTACGTACATGAAAAAACCTCGCTAAGCACACGCATCATATAGGTCATTGCACATATATCCTTCGACATGTACGGCGTAATATGGCAAGCACAGGCTCTCTAATAATTTGTCAGTGAACTTGAGTTGGCGCTCGCACTATTTAGCGCTGTGTTGTTACGTGTACGCTGAGAAAACGTTACATCACAAAATTTCTCAACAAGGTATAGGTTCAAACGCAAAAGATACAAAGAAATTTCTTGCACTGATGGAAAAACGAGAAAATAAATCTGCCCGAGAGCATAGTATTCTTATAATTTTTATTGATTGTTGCATGTGTGTCACTGAACGACGAGGATGAGCTCTCTCGCCTTGCAGCAACGGGATTCGCGGCAAAAGCTGCTTTACGTCACAGCGAGGAATGGGGACATGCGTGGCGGCTGCTGGGTCCTTGTTTGCAGGATTCAAAATTATCCTGCCATTAATATCGCGCACGGCGGCACCATCTCTGTAATTCTTTGGCCGACATAATCCCAACTCACGCGCCTACGTGACCCGCCGAGTGCAGTATTTCCAACGACAAATACGTCTCGTTAAAACAGGATTACACGTTCCCGGCAGCACTCGACTTCGCGCGTGTTCGACGTGAAGGTTCCGTGCCAATACCAACACCAAAAGTAGAAACCTTGCCCCCTCCCCCTCCCAAACATCCCCAGCCCGACTTGTCTGAGGTCCTCCCGCTCCCTTTTCAAGGCCGCCTTATTCCCGTGTGTGCACCCAGGGCTCAGTGCGCGAAAGGCGCTCCTGAATACACGTTCGGCACAAGGGATGAATGCTGCTGCGCTGTTTCGAGCGGAACATGCACGTACTATACATGCGAGGGGCGGTGGCACCAGACGGGCCGCCTGCTTTCGGCGCCTTCTTTGCGCGCGAAGATCTGTTGAACCTCGTCGTGTGTGCGCTCATTGCAGTACGTCTTGATATCTCGTTTGCATTTTCTGCACTTCTATTCCTCGCGCTTCTTTGCCATGGGTTTCGCAGTATGACGACTTGAAATTTTATTTCGTTGCTGTCTAATGGCTTTCAATGCTCAGAGACGAAAGAAAGTGAAAAAAAAATGCCAGCTGCAAAATTCGATAGACGAGTTGACATGGCTGGTGGGCGCGAATGAGTGCTCTAGGTTCAAATAAAAAGATTGAATAAAATAATACAAATGATGATCCATAATTCAATGGCGCTCTCTTTCACTAAACTAAGGAGCTGAAGCGTGGCGCATGTTGAGAAGAGAAACCAAAAGAAATTATGTGGTTTTAATGAGGTGGCATGATAAGTTTTCGTGTTTGCTCTCTTTCAATAGTCTTTCCTGTCAAGCGTATTTCCTGTCAAGTGCTTTTCCTTCTACCTTGTGCGCTCATATATTTCCACATTATGCTCTCTTTCTTCAATATATAAGATGTGAAGATGCTGAATGCATACCGACCTTTTCTTGCAAAATGAATGCAGTACGCGGATACAGTTTACCGAATGAATTTTATTGAGCTCTAGACCTTGACATGTCTTGTGTAGTAATTTCTCAGTAACAGCCATCAATGAGCGAATGGCTGACACTACACTAAATGAAACAACTGATGTCGTATGCCCTATTATAGTGCAGCTATACCACGTGAATGCTGCTCCGGTTGTTGCGTGTTGCAATTTTTTTCATTCATTCGCGCAACGTGCCATGCTATGCCAATTGTTATGAATCTATAATCCCGAAAACTGACTGACTTGTTCAGTGATTCTGCAAAGTGACCGAGAACCAATTGCACTGAACCAGCAAGAACAAGTGGCACTATTTTTCTCATTCAAAGGGGGAAGCTTTCTATCCCCTTTTATTTTCGATTTTGTCAATATTTGCGAAAATTGAAGTGTCATGTCACATCTGATAGAGCTTACAGAAAGACTAAACACTTCTATATTTCAACTTGGAGGACCATTGAGCTTTGCCTTCAATAGTGGAACGCGATAGTGCAATCTGCAGCCTCGAGTGCATCGCCCTCTCAATCACTTAGCTATCTTCCATTCTCGGTGCATGCCTTCACTGTGCCGTAAGGAAGTGATCGGCTGTGCGCATACTATTAGCCGTTTCCCGGTATCCTAGAACATCTCCTGAAAGTAGACCTATTAAGTGCCACTAAAGCCATAAATATTTCTGTTGCAAAGTGGCGTAGGGTTCTCGTGCACACCAACTAATCAACTGCTAACTTATAACTTCCGTTTTCGGTGCATACCTCAACCGCGCCGCAAGCAAACAAACACCTTTGCGCCTAACAATGGCTGTTCAAAGCCATCCTCAGATACCTACTATAAGTGCAGTTGTGATTTGCCCACTACGTCACAATTCTTCTTTTTGTGTTTTGTGAGTCAGCGAAGTATATCCGCTACGCGTCCGTAAGGCAACACGCGGACCTACGAAATAACTGTTCACTTTGTTGATGCTTTTGCTTATGATGGTAATTAAATATGCGTGAGCGCTTTGTAACGGGTGAGGCATTAAAACACCCACTCGTTGCACAATTCAGACGTTTTGACGCCTATAGTGCGATTCTACGATTAAGTCTGCCACGCAATAATACTGCGATGGTATGAGCCGGGTGGGTAGAAGAGAAGGACGACGTTGTCTGGTGCGGCCTGAGGACTTCATCTTGTCTTGTCTTGTCTCCTAGGAGATCTTGGCTCATACCCACATGGGGGATGAGCCACACTGTACCTCATAATAAATCATTTTACAACGCTTGCTAAAAATTTAAAAATAAATAAATAAAGAGAAATTAGATAGGAACAATAATAATACTCCTTTGGAAAAACGTGAAAAATTGCAGAATAATGCGATAAACCAGATTATATAAAACAAATTAACAAGAATGAGGAAGGGGGAGTTACCGCGACTGCCAAACTTGATCCTCACCCTGTAATTAAATCCACCTATCTTTTAATTTAACCGTAACAATACATTCGTTACGGAGGCAACGTTTAGTACATGACATTCATACATTTTTTCCTGCAGTTTAAGAAAATATTGTGGCTCTGTGACAGAACACTTGTTTTCCACGCAAAAAAATAAAATATTTAAGAATTAAATAAAATATTTAGGAGTTATTTTATTTACACCTATCACAATTTCGGATCATCGACAAGATCATTACTTTTCGCTGACAACCAACGATGCCGGTGCACGACGCCGACGCTGACACCGGAATGACCGTTAAATTTCTCCTTTTCAACACTATCATTTTAATAAGCGATTTCGCAAGAACGCTACCTGCAGTTTCAAACATGCTTTTTTCCAGTTTAACAACCTCCGTGTGAAATTACAACGAATGCGTGCCGTGCTTTAAAAATAGAGGTGCTTACAGGCTGTATGTCTTATTCACTCATTATTGCAATCTCAAATTAATTATCAGCAAATATTTTTTTTCTCCTTGAAACTGATAAAAACCATTAAACTTGAATAAAAACAACAAGTGTGCTTACGCAAACAAGATATTTATGTGGTAAGATGGCTGGTCTAAGTGATCAGGAATTGTTCGGCAGGGAATTTTGCTGGGGCCAATGTTTCCTGAAGTGCAAGACTTGTCTCTGTCAAAGTGTTGTTTCCAGAGACATCCACTGCTTAACGATATCTCAATGACGTAGCGCGGAGGCGCAATAAATGTCTTGGGGCACCTCTAACAATATAGTGAACTAATAGTAAGCTGCGAATACAACGAACACCCTAAATGCCGTGTTTTGGTTTCCATGATGTGCACTGATGGTACCACGTAGTTATGTGATTTGGTTTCTCAATTTCTTCCATTAAAACACTCAATTTCAATTGTTTCAACTCCAATAATTGCGTTAAAGATGGGTTTAACGTTCCAGAAGGGCACTTACGATTCGCAACTTTCACAGATGGTGGCGTCACCATGCGGCATTCGTCATAACTGTAATTTGGGTGATGACCCCGTAGCCAACCCCTGCCATTGTTCAGTCGGCCTCACATATGCGGTTCGCTGGTGCTTTATATTTTGTCACTGGCAATTTCTACTTCAGTTATTCTGAATTCGGTTGTGAACTACCGAAGTCGGACAGGTACTGCGATTCGTAGTATCAATGATTTACTCTTTATTGTTTGCTTGCTGTGCTAGAAGAATCGCGAAATATGTTGGCTACCACTGTGCAGACAGCGTGCAGTCAAAGACGAGGTTTCCTGCTTTGCACGAGCATGGCCGCTCGATCTTCCCCGGTCCTGGCACGAGCAACGTTCACAAAGCTGTACCTGCATTCCTTATCACCGCAGCAGACGATGTGCCCGGCGTTCAAAACTTCTTTTCTTCCAATATCTGCCGCACACGCGTTTCTCAACACGCAGTTTGGGATATAATACATGCTAGAGTCATTGACCTTCTCAGCAAAGCCTTCACAACACGGTGGCTGCAGTCGAAAATACTACGCAGGGCAGTTCGAAGTGACTGGCACACCGGCGGCGGCTGCCGGCGCGCCGTCTGCACGATCCCCAAACGACAGCCATGTTGGGCTTGCACTAGCGCCCTCTCTAGGCGGTGAAAGTTGCGAATAAATGCCATAGATGTCACTAAGTAGAGAATAGCGGCTAATATTTTCCACTAAAGCATATTTCACGTGCGCTATATGCACGGTACAAGTGCACCTTCTTCTTCGTCTTCTTTATTTTTTAAAAAATTGTGACCATGTTAAATTGTGGTCGCCATACTTAGAATCGATATTAGAGGACGTTGACACAGGATAAAGGTTTTTCAGACTAGTGTAAAAACGAAAATGCGCATGACGCCACCTTGATGCAAGATGCAAACTCAAGGTTTCATTAAATGATAGAACTGGACGGTGGGAGCACGGGCTTTTAGGTAGGAAGAAGGACGCCGATGTAGCGTTGGCGAAACGACGTGAGGTAATTTTTATCTATTTTGTTTCAAGATACGCGAGTTTTATAGCTTTTCTTGTGTTTTCTTTTTTTAGAAGCAGTAGAATGATGCAATGCCTACATATAACTTTGTGACTTCTTTTGAACCCGAATTTTTTCTATGGGCATACTAGTGCGTTCATCTGAACGAAGGAGCACTGCAAAAGAAAAGCACTTTAAAATGAGCCGCTCCACGGAGATGTTAAGGCTCACATATTTTGCCTGTCTGTCGTTTTCCTGTACGCAAGCGCCGTCTTTTGTATAGTTCCCTATCGCTCTTACCGTCGCCCTTTAGAGCCGCACTGACAAGCGCTTGTTTGGCAACTCGAACGAGTTACTAAGTGCGGCGCTCAAGGCTGTTCGTTACTGTTGTAGGAAAGCAGCTGCTCGCGGTGGCGTTGCGCTCAAATCTTGATTGCCGCTCAACACAGTTTCGCAAGTAGACTACCTCGGCGACCAGCCCCACATTAAAGAGGCTGAAAAAGCGTGTCACGTGTGACGACACTATAGTGCGCAGAGTAGGCTGTGAATCAGGCCAGATTTGTGGCGTTGGTTGCGTCTGGACGTAACTGGCGTTGCCTGTCCGTTCACCTCTGCAGAAATGCCCAAACCGACCGTCGAAGAGACAACACAGATCTTTTGCTAAACTTCTCGCCTATAGTTGTTTTTGTCACCCCTTACTCCTATTTGACGTTGGTGATTTCCCTTGTCGTTCGTCCTTGTCGGTTGGTCTCACTGGCTCATTTCGTCGCGCTTTTCGCTTTGTTACCGCTCCCGGGCTATAGTATCTTTTTCTTCTTCTTCTTCTGTTCGGTGGTTGCAAATGTGGCTGCCCTGCCTGTCTCTCTCCATCTTTGCACGGCGCCAAATGGAGAAACCCATATATATCTTGAGTACGCCGGGCACGTCACAGCGCAGCGGCGACAGCGTCCGTTTTGCAATATGATTCGTGCAGTGCCAAATTTCGCCTCTCGCCGCTAATGCTTCCTGTGCCAGCAACTTGGAAGACGATGTTACAGGCATTTTTTTTCTTGTGTCACCCTCCTCGGACCATCAGCCTCTGTGGGACCTAGAAATGTACTGATCTTCATCGTCTCTTACTTTTTCCTTCGTTATGGCTCCTGGGTACGACCGCGCTCTGCGTAAGTGTACGTTTTGCCGTTCTCTTTTTTCTTTACTTATTTTCTCTTTGATTTTCTGCGCTATTGGGGAAGCTTTTATTGATGGTAAATACTTACGTCACCTTAGTTGAGTGACGATAACTTGTTACACTTTTGGTGCTAAAAATATTGGGACGCGCACGCCTTTTGAATTTGCAAGCAGCACATGGCCTGTGCCATGCCCGTACTGCAGCATTATGAAACCGAGCCCACTGCTTGGAAAGACCTTCTAAAATCTTCGAGCACATCGGCTGAATGGGCGATTGAAAACTCGATAAATCATTTATGAAGCACTCACCGAAAACGCTCAGAATGTTATCATGACGCATTGCGATGTTGAATTGAATACGCTGAAAATGCTTTAAAGTACTCGCAAGCGCTAGTATAATTCCAAATTCAACACAACTAATTCAGTTATTCAAGTCGTTACTTTCGCCTCTCTTTCTCTTCGGGGAGTGTTTTGGCGCAGATATTTATTCCGCGTACTCACAACACAGGTTGCTACGTAACGACTGCGTTTTACCTGCTTACTCACCATGTAAATGAAGTCCTCATGTTTTAATGAGCTGCATTTTTGACCAGTTCACCCGAAAACTTTATTCATGCGTGGAAATTTAAGAATGCCGACTGATCCCGCGATTCACCATTCAATGCGTAGTCTGAGTCCTTGGGGTGTGTGCTTGACATGATCGACAAGTGCACCGAGGCAAATTAGGACACATTGAGGACACACAATTAGACCCGTGTGCACTAGTATACTGGAGCCGAGCACGTGCAAGGGAAATACGGGAAAGATGAAATAACATAATGAAGAAGGCAAAGAAAAAAAAGAAGAGTGAAGAGGAGGACGAAAAGACATATTAGTAGCGATCGTATATATTAATTTTACACGTAGGCCCCACCGTGGCGGTCTAGTGGCTAAGGTATTTGGCTGCTCATGTGCAGGTCACGAGATCAAATCCCGGCTGCGGCGGCTGCATTTTCGATGGGCGCGAAAATGTTGTAGGCCCATGTGCGCAGATTTGGGTGCGCGTTAAAGAATTCCAGGTGGTCTATATTTCCGGAACCCTCCACTATGGTGTCTCATAATCATATGGTGGTTTTGGGATGTTAAACCCCACATATCAATCTGTCAGTCATAATTAAAAAACAGCGCTGCTTACTGAGCGTGTTTAGTTCAAAGCAGGCACAAGTGATTACGAGGAAGCTTTCTGTTCAGCAAAACAACAACAAAAAATATTTATCGAGGGCCTCGCTGAATACTATGACATTATGTGCTTTTTTATAAAGCCACATGTAAAAAACTACTTAAAGATGAACGCAACGAAAAAAACCCATTAATGTAACTATTGAAACTAATAATCGAGCCACTAAAATATAACCATCCAAGAACTCCGCGCAAATGGTTAACCAGTGAAAGATGAAACGTGCGGCCATTGACGGTGCCTAAATTAGGCAGAGTGTCTTTCATCTGCGATTCATTGCACGGCCCACAGACTCCAAACTCACCGATGTCAGGAGCAGCGGGACATTGCCGCGTCAGTACCTCCATTGAATTGCTCGGTCGTTTTAGAGACCGGATCCCATTGAACGTTACCAGGTTGTTTTTAAACCACAGACGGCTGCAGACGTCGCAGCCGAAACCAAAGTGCCGCGGAAGAAACTCCACACGAAAGCTGGCGTTCGCCTCAGCGACTGCGTTCCCGCAACCACATTGACGCTGTGGTGCCAGCAACGCCGCTTTCTTGTCGTGCCGTTGTTCCGATCGTTTAACATCGCGAGCCTACTCGGCGGCATGGTTTGAAAGATCCGGCCGTCACTGGCGCTTGCATTCCCGCTCACAATTTAGCCTGACTTGGAAGACTGCCGGATCATCGGTACGCCGTTGCCGCGGCACTTGTGCCAGCGGACTGCAACACTTTCCCGGTGAATGCGAGAAATCCCACATTTCCACTGTCAGCGCTCTTGTAAAGAGTCCCGCTGTTCGAGAGTCCGTAAGATCCGTGACTTACCCATGTGGAAGCTCTCAGTAGAAATTGATGCGTGCGTACTCAGCGCCACGGCTGCGACGGGATGGACGATGTCACTCACAAGGTGGCCAATAGCGTGCGTGCTTAGGCACGATGCTGAGAACGGCGTAACTGATAGCACAACAAACGAAGACCGTTCGTGACACCGACGCCAAATGCTTTTTCGTTTCTCCTAGCCATATACAGCTTTTCCTATAAAAGTGGCTAAAAAAGAGCCATATATGTAGGTTTGCGTCCAAGGGAAAAGCTACAATTTTTTCGCGCTGCGAGAAAAGAAAGCATCCAGTAATGAACAAGGCAAAATATGAAAAATGCTCACGTGTAAGGTCAATATTTTATTTATCGCTACATTTCTTCAGTTATATGATTTTCTGTGAGCCTCCACGTGGGTTTTCGGTGGTGTTTCCTTAAAGAAAAAAAACATGCATGATGCGATATTAGCCTCTCTCGTGAAAATGATGCCAGCTGGAAACCAAGGAGTCTACATTCAATATGATCTCTTCGACGCTGCAAGGACGTTTTTGAAAATGTGAGGTAAGGCAATAAAAGATGCTTTCAAAACCTTGAAGGGTGTCACCATATGTTACTAGACGTGAAGGTATGTTCAGCAACATCAGTTGAAAAAAAAAGAAAACCCGAAGACCTTATTCATTTATTTCTCTTTTGGCAAGAAGAGGAGAAAAAGCGGAATATACAAGACACACACACACACACACACACACACACGTGTGTGTGTGTGTGTTTGTTTGTGTGTGTGTAATTGTCACGGGTGTGGAAATACTTCTCCGGTCAAGCTGCTGAAATCGGACCTAATGGAAGAAGACAACGACGCTGTTGTTGCGGGGCTCTGTCTGGGTGTCCTGATGACTGGCATTTTGTGGGCCCTCTGCTCTGTTATCCTGGACTGGTACTGACTCAAGACCCTTAAATAAATATTCTCCGTAATATATTTTTTGGTGGAGGTTGCGGGTTTTACAACAACTTGGCTCTGGATCACCGCAGCGGCCGCCACCTTTGTCCCGGCACCCTGCCTGAAGACGGCCCGCCGTCTTCGCAGTACGCGCCAACTACGGCCCTTGTTTGTGATCCCTTCGCGCCTTCTCGACCCTGGCCCCTTTTTCGGAGCTGAAAAATCAGACGTCGACGATGGCTCGCCTTGTACGAGCGTGTGAGCAAGCACTACAGGTGCACGGGATGAGACGCTTTTTCAACATCCTTTTATACCTACAGGGTGCGGCACGCGCATGGTATGAGACGATTTTATGTGGGGGTTAACGTCTCAAAACTACCATATGATTACGAGAGACGCCGTAGTAAAGTGCTCCGGAAATTTCGACCATGTGGGGTTCTTAAACGTGCACCCAAATCTGAGCACACGGGCCTACATCAATTCCGCCTCCATCGGAAATGCAACCGCCGTAGCCGGGATTCGATCCGCCCACCCGCGGATCAGCAGCCGAGTACCTTAGCAACTATACCACCGCGGCGGGGCGTGGTATGAGACCCACGAAGAAGAATTGACAAGTTAGGACTTGCGCAAACAGAAGCTCCGTGATCTGTTCGGCCGGTCTCTTACTCGACAAATGGTAGCTATACAGGCACTCACTTCACGTGTTCAATTGTCCACTGAATCTTACGTCTCCTACATTTAAGACGTGCTCGCGTTGTGCCGCAGGTCAGACAAGGACATTTAAGAGGCAGACAAGGTCAACAATATGTTGAAAAGCATAGCTGACGACGCCTTCAGCATTCTCATGTGTAAAAACTGTGCCACAGTTCACACCATCATAACAGTGAATGATAAGCAAGCTAAAAACAGGCGCATTACTCAGCGCCTCAACCGCCTTTCGATCACCGCTGTGACTTCCTCCTGCGAAGATCCTGCACCACCATGCCCAACCACGAATTGTGCCATCACCAGGATTGTTCGCCAGGAGCTGGAGGCCATGCCCCCTGTTACCTGTAAGGCTCCTGCGCAAGAGCTCATGGCAACTATTTCACTAATTCAAGCCGTCGTCTGGTAAGAGTTCGCCAACATAGGCGGGCTACCTTACTCATCCGCTAGCCTAGAGCCCCAGCTCGTATGAACTCACGCCCACAACCCTGACCACAACGCTACCCCACTTGTTGCCGCATCCTCTTCGGTTCCACGATTCCCCCTACGATACAGCAATCTATCTGAGTGGTGTACCAATGACGATCGGCCGATTTGTTTTTCTTGTTTTCGCGATGGCCACATTCCCCGCTGTTGCCGTAACAAATGGTCTTCCCAGCCAAGGTTTTCCAGTGACCACCGTCTGGATCGCGTACAGTATTCTCGACCATACTCCCCGCATGACTTCCTCCAGGACCTTCCACCACTCCGCTCATTTACTCGATCTTAACCCATCTACGGGGACGCCGTCGCCCATAGGAGCTTCTTCAGCCGGTCGTCGTCACGTCAGGGTCGCCAATCACGCTCCCCTCGGCACCATCGCTCTCTGTCACCGGCTAATTCTCGTCACCTCCCGGAAAGCTAACTAGTACAGCTCCTGGAGGTGGTGCTGCACTGGCTACTAGGACCCAAAACCCTCTACTGACCCCTCTTCTTAAACGAAATTTACTTGCTGTCCTCATCGATGGCCTGGCCGTTACATCACTGATCAACAGTGGCACCCATTTATCTGTGATGAGTTCAAGCTTCGATACCATCCTGTCAGGATAATTTCTGACATCTGCTGTATTGCCAGCAGTGCACGTAACTAACGGAAGACGAACGCCTGTCCTTGGTATGCGCACTGCCCGTGTTACTGTTGCCAGCCACCAAACTTCAGCGCTATTTGCTGTTCTTGTCGCCTGCCCACACAATGTCATTCTTGACATTGATTTTCTGACAAGTCACTCTACCCTAATCTATTGTTCATCCGGCGTTTTAAGGCTCGAGTTGCCTTTGTGTGGCGATGCTCCTTCTGCAAGTTGCACGCGGCTACAGGGCATGGAGTTTCTCCGACTTCCACCTCAGGCTTCTGTGTACGTTCCTATGTCGCCGTTTCTGCCAGTCACTGATGGTGACTACTTGGTAGCTCCGCTCGTAGACGTCCCTCTTTCCCGCAACATAGCTCTTTCTCGTGCTGTCGTGCTTGTCGCCAACAACAAGACACTTCTTCCTGTTTTAAGCTTCTCAATGTCCACTCAAGTTCTTACCCAAAGCATCACGTTAGCGGAGCTTTCCACTGTCAAAAAATGTGCAATTTCGTCCTTCACCCCGGCTGCAAACGCTGGAACCGGAGCTGTTATACCCGCGCACAATAAGGCATTCCTAGACAACATGCCATCCAGTGACCTTCTCCCTTCTCAAGTTGAAGCCCTTCGCAGTGTTTTTCTTGTTTACATTGATATCTTTGACATTAACGTTCATTCATTGGACCAAACAAGCGTTGTAGCCCACCGTATCGACATCGGAGACGCCAGTCTCCTTCACAAACGCACTTACCGTGTATCGCTCGCTGAGCGCAAGTTATTCAAAAAGAGGTCAAGAAATCGCTCGAAAAAGACGTCATAGAGCATTCCTCCACTCCTTGGGCATCACCTGTGGTGGTAGTTAAAAAAAAGAACAGCTGGCGCTTCCGCGTTGACAATCGCCATCTCAATCCTATCAACAATAAAAAAAAACGCCAGGCCTGCGTGGTAAGGGCAGCACCGTCACAGCGAAAGGTAGAAGAGCGGCCTTTCAGAGGCTACAAGCACACTAGCTTGGTACCCACTAGGGCATTAATAATAAAACTTTGGGTAGTGGGCCGGCATTCGCTATGCTATTTTTTGTCATTCTTCTGAGAAGCGTGGTATCCGCTAAACACTTGCAAGGAATTTTGTGCCAATTGTCCATGCAGTGGCAGACGACGATGAGGAATTGTGGCTGAAGTGGGCAAGCGCCACAGTTAATAGGGAAACAAGAACAAACTTTTGTAGACTCTTGTTTGCTTGCAATCTTGTTTTTTTATTTTTGCACAATGATTCACTATGGTGCACATTAGTGTACACTCATGATCTTCTTGTATAGTATTTATTTGTTTTCCTGATGCTGCTAGTGATTGTTACCAACTGTAAACTGTATGCTTTGAAGTTTTCTTTGCTTTCGCCCTCCACTGTAATGCCATGTGGCGCTGTGGGTATGACATAAATAAAATAAATAAATAAATAGGTTGGACATCGGACGGCCCTCTCACTACGCTATTCGGATTGTGCGACGACTGGTTGTTCTTTCGCTGTTGTGAAACGCTTTATAAGTCGTATTACCGCAATTCATTTCCCGACACCAAGCCTGTATAAGGCAAGTTTGACAGCACGTCACAAGCACCGATGTAGCTCAGTGGTAGAATACTGGGCTGGCACCCAGCGGACCCAGGTTCGGGCCCCACTGTGCCATTGGCACTACGTTTGTTTTTCTAATTTTGAGCATTCTGGTTTCGGACACCGGCCGCGGTGGCAGCGGTGGCGGCGGCGGACAACATGCAACTGCGTGTGACCAGAAAAATGATCTCATAACAGCTTTCGCTGTAAAAGAACGTCTATCCCCTGCCTCGAATAGACGAAGTGCTCGACTGCCTCCATGGTACCAAGTATTCTTCATCACTCGATCTTCAATGCGGATATTGGCAAATTTTAGTAGATGACCACGACCGCGAGAAGACATCATTCACAACCAACAACCTTTACCAATTTAAGGTCATGTCGTTTGGGTTGTGTAATGCTCCTGCAAATTTCGAATGCATGATGGACTCTCTCCTATGCGGTTTTAAATCGTCAACCTGCCTCTGTTATCTGGACGGTGTCATCGTGTTCTCGCCCACGCTAGAGAGCCACCTCCCACGTCTGTCAGCCATTCTTGACGTAATTCGTCGTGATGGCCTCCAGATGAATTCGTAGAAGTGCACTTTTGGTCACCGTCAAAGTAAGCTCTTTGGCCACCTTGTCGTCTCGACTGGAGTCCAACCCGACCCCGCCAAAGTCCGAGCTGTGATCGTCAGTTCCCCGTTTTGCGTTCTACTAAAGAGGTCCACAGTTTTCTGCAGCTATGCTCGTATTTCCGCTGCTTTGTTATCAACTTCGCGGACTTTGCTTGACCCTTTTCAGATGTCCTCAAAAAGACGTGACTTTTTTCTGGTGTGCGGACCAAGCAACCTCCTTCGCATCAATAATTTCTGCTCTCTGTTCACCACCAGTGCTGGCCCACTTTGTCCCTGCTGCACAACCAAAGCTTCGCACTGACGCAAGCGGCCATGACATTGGGGCTATTCTCACTCAATTATAGAGGGGCACAAACCGTGTTATAGCATATGCCAGTCGCCTTCTGTCACAGTCTGAAATAAATTATTCCACTACCGAGCAGGCGTGACTAGCTCTCGTCTGGACCGTCACTAAATTTCTTCCGTGCCTGTATGGACACCCGTTTGCAGTCATCACAGATCATCACGCGCTGTGCTGGCTGTCAACACTGAAGGACCCTACTGGAAGACTCGACCGTTGGGTATTACGACTGCAGGAGTACACGTTCTCGGTGGTGTACAAATCTGGGAGCTGCACAGTGATGCCGACTACTTATCCCGACACCTGGTTGAACCACTCGACTCCACTGAATTGGAAGCGGACACCCGTATTTTTGCCATCACAGACTTTCTGCACGTGGCGGATGAACAATGGCGAAATCCATCACTATTCATCATCATTGACCGCCTTCAAGCCGGCAAAGCTGAACCTTCCCTCAGCATGTTCGTGATTCAAGACAACGTTTTGTATCACCGTAATTTACCCCCAGAGGGCGCAGAACTTCTACTCATCGTCCCACCTCATATGCGCAAAGACGTCCTTCAAGAGCTTCACGACGCCCCAACTTCAGGGCACTTGGGCGTGACCCAAAGCTACGACCATGTTCAACAACGTTTTTTTTTTCTGCAAAGACCTTTATCGTTCTGTTCGCCGCTACGCTGCGGCTTGCGACCTCTGCCAGCGCCGAAAGAAACCCATGACTTCCCCTGCCGATCGCCTCCAGCCTATTGAAGTCCCAGCTGAGCCTTTTCATAGAGTGGGAATGGACTTGCTTGGTCCTTTTTCAACTTCGACAATTGGAAATAAATTAGTAGCAGTAGCCACGAATTGCGCTACTTGGTACGCAATCATTCTATAGCGCTACTGACCAGTTGCGCGACAGATGCTGCTGATTTCCACCTATACGACGTCATTCTTTAGCATGGCACATCTTCCCACATACTCACAGATCATAGTCGCTGCTTTGTTTCTCGGGTGGTCGATGACCTACTGCGATCTTGTGCTACTCGTCACTACTCTAGCGCTTCCTATCATTCTCAGACCAACGGGCTCACCAAACGCCTTAACCGTACACTGACAGACATGCTGTTTATGTACGTTTCCGACGACCCGACCGATTGGGACATTGCCCTCCTGTGCGTCAACTCTGCCTATAATTCATCGCGCCAGGGAACTGCCGGCTATTCACCCATTTATGTTCTCTTTGGTCGTGATCCTTAGTTACCTTTTGATACCTTGCTTCCACTATACATCCACGACTTCATACGCTCAAGATGCCATCACCCGCACTCTCATCACACGCACGGTAGCCAGAACTCGAACTCGGCTCTCACTGTCCCAAGCTGCACAAAAACTCTGTATGATAGTCGACACAGAGAGGCTAATTATACTCCGGGCTCTCTCGTTCTACTGTGGCTCCCATCTCGCCGTGTTGGCCTTAGCAAGAAGCTTCTATCGCGATACGTCGGGCCTTACCAAGTAGTGCGCCAAGTGACACCTGTCACCTATGAGATTTTTCTGACAACCAAACCATCAAATTCATCGTCTTCTACTCTCAGAACTAACATAGTGCATGTCTCTCGCCTGAAGGCCTACAATCGTGACAAGCCCCTTTAGACAAAGCTGGCACCGAGACGCTGCTTTACAGGCCGGGGTAGTGTGACGGATGTGGAAATAACTCTCCGGCAAAGCCGCTGAAATGGCACCTAATAGAAGAAGATGATGACGATGTTGTTGTAGGGCTCGGTCTGGGTGTCCAGTTGACTGGCATTTTGTGCGCCCTGTGCAATGTGATCCCAGACTGGTACCAACTCACGACACCTAAATAAATACTATATATATATATATATATATATATATATATATATATATATATATAAGGGAAAGACGTGTATACGTGTGTACTTAAGGGCTCGTTTTTTGTGTTTTGACAAATTATAATGAGATCTAACAGACAATATTTCCAAAGAAAGCATACATAGGGGAGGTTCTTAGACCGAATTTTAATGTAAATGTGCATAAAAAAAGTGGGTGAAAAGATAACCTGCCGTGGACAGGAACCTAGCCGGCGACCATCACCTAACGCGTTCGATTCTCTACCACTGAGTTACCACGGTGGTTGTCCTCCCAGCCACTTTATTGAATATATATGTGAATTTAAACGTGGGAGTGTCAATCAGCGCCATCAGTGGTAGAGCATCGAACGCGTTATTCGATGGTCGCTGGTTCGGTTCCAGCCCACAGCAAGTTATCTTTTCACCCAGTTTTCTTTTTTCCCATCTACATTACAATTCAGTCTAATACCTTCTTCTATATTTACCTTGGCATTATTGTCTGTTAGAACTCATTGAACACTTGTCAAAACACAGAAAAACGAGCCCTCATGTATACACTCATTTACCTTATTCATTAACTAGGGTTTCGTACTGGCAGACGTGGTGCCTTTAGGTTGTATACGAGGGACTATATGTCAGCTGCCAGCTCACAATAAGTTCACGTGCTACGTGACGCCAAACAGGCTCATGAAGATTGTGCCGCTCTCGCCGCTATGGCTACTGATGGCGCTGACTGACACTACCACGTTTAAATCATATGTATTCAATAAAGTAGCTCGGAGGATAGCCGCCGTGGTAGCTCAAGCTCAGTGAACGCGTTATTCGATAGTCGCGCAGGTTCGGTTCCTGCCACGGCAAGTTATCTTTTCATCCAGTTTTCTCTTTTCACATTTACATTAAAATTCGGTCTAATATATTTCCCTATACTTTCCTTGGCATTATTGTCTGTTAGATCATATATATATATATATATATATATATATATATATATATATATATATATATATATATATATATATATATATATATATATATATATATATATATATATATATATATATATATAAACGAACACAATCAAATCTCCATAAGAACGAAGGGTACAGTGCATGCACACATGCAAACATTGTGTGTTTCTACTGGTCCTTTGAATAGCGCTTGTTCCTGACAGATTTATTTTCTTTTTTAACCTGAAGGTCACAATTTCGATCTCGGTCACAGAAGTTGCGTTTCGATGAAGTAGAAGTACTGGAGATCCGTATACTGTGCAATATACGTTATAGAACCCGAGATGGTGGAAATTGTAGCCGCAGTCTGGTTCATGACCTTTGTCTTACCACGCCTTTTCGGGTAGAGGCCTGTAGCATTATGGTAGACCTTGTAGCCTTCGACTAGAACTCTTTGGAGGGCGGGCATCACTGTCTTCTTCACGACTTCGGCTGTGTTCACGGTTTTACGGGGGCATCCTCAACAGAAACGAACAGCACCTCCACCAGATGCCAAGTGGCCGTGACGTTGAAGAAGGCAGTAGTCAGAGGTTTCAAGAAAATACTTTTAAATACTACAGTCTTTTCGGGGACCATCGACGCCAAAACTTCGGTCTGTCTTTCTGTACATTTGTCTGTTTGTCCACCGTAACAATACCCCAAACGGCACCAAACGATACCCCAAACGGCGAACACCAATCGCAGCGCCCACGAATATTGCTCAAGTTTCAGCGCTCATACTTGTGCAATTGTCAACTGGAAAATAATTATTGCGCGTACCCTAGGCACCATAACAACATGTCGATATTTTGTATGTGTGTCTTTAAACTAGAGAAGGCACACAGAAGTACCTAATTCCAAGGACCATAGCGTTTATCACGCTGCGCTGACAGTGCAACACGATGCTCAAAAAGGCAAGTGTTGCCAACGCTTCGCTAAGACGACATGGTGGTGCCACCGGCCCGTCGCTTTGCGTTCTACACCGTATCGCCTCCAAGAAGGCGCGCAGCTTTTTCTGTGGGCGCCATGGAGGTGGACGCGCATACCTTCCTTCGTTTTCGAAGATAACTGCCAGATGGCGCTCGTGTCTACCGTGGCGCTCGTTCACCTTCGCTGCATGGATCGAGACTCTAACGCAGTGCTTCCAGAATACAATTCAGTCATTTTTTCGCACATAACATCAAATAAACCGTTTGTTCACTCTCTCCACACTGTTGCGACCGGGGTTTCCAGACACCGGGGGTCCGGGATGAAGTTGTCGAGGCAGGAGGAAGAGAGACTTCAAGAGGGTTTATTTACAATATATACATTGCGAACTCCCTACACGGTGAGCCCTCAAACGTGGCAGGCCTCTACATGACTCCTAACATAGCGCTCCATGGTGCTTGGTTCTACATGGTTCTGCTCGGTTCTGCTCTGTTCTGCCTGGTTCTCTTCTCGAAAAAAAGCACACCGAATGAGCCGTGGGGGCTCATTATAAAGGGTCTGTCCTCCCCAGATCCCTAGATCGGGGACCGCGTACAGAGGGCACCGTCCAACCACGGATCACACATTACCCGCGAGGGTGACGAGCACGCACGGTCCACGTGAACGTTCAAAATTGAAGCGTGGTCACTGCACGGCCATGTGGCACGAACGTGGCTCCTCCTCGTCAAGGGGTGTCGCTGGGCGAGGGGTCTGAAGTTGATGACTGCATCCATCGAAAGGGCCGCCGTAAACAAGCTTCAAATGGTCGCCGAACGACTCGTTCAATTAGCGGGACGATTTCCGGCCGCCGCCGCCGCCGTCATCTTCCAAAGAAGAAGCTGCACTTGTGGTCTCCCGAACTGCTCACGGTGTCGTGGCGGCAAGACGCCGCACCCTCCGGCCAGGGGGGAACAATACATGGCGGACACAGGCCGCCAACCCGTTTGGCGACTAAAAAGGAACATCAAAAGGAACGCCGATCCATTGTCAGACCTGGCGCCGGTCCTAACAGTAGGCAGCCGGTCGTTCGGTTACTTGTTTGAAGATTAAAGGAGCGCCGCTCCCTCTTCAGCTCCGGCGCCGGTCACAACAGCTCGTCCGCCGGCGGGAGAAGCGACCTGAGGGTGACCAGCTGCACAGGTTGCTCGAAGTGTCGCTGTGTAGTGCTGTCTTCCAGGCCACTGCTGATGACGCTCAGCCAAGGACTCTTTCCCTCTCGTTCCTTGTGGCTCCCCTCTGGGAAAAGCATTCATACACACCACCACAGGCACGGGAGAGCACCCTGCCCGCACTGAGACACGTCGAGTCCGACAAATTATCCAAAAGCAACCTTACTTAAGCAGTATTACCAAACACAAAGCAGCAATCGGGACGTTTCTCTGAGGTTTCACCAAAACTCCTAATCCCGATCCGATAATAATCTTCCCATCAAACGGCTTTCAAGAAAACTAATTGTCAAGTGATGCGCTCACCGTGGCATACCCGAGTGCTTGCGTGAGTAATCCGCCGTAACCCACCAGGTATCATACTCATAAAATGAAGCATTTTACTTCACGCTATCTTTTAGTTCCCGAAATTTAGTGCCGCCAAAGCCAGTCGTCAATTCCTTTTGAGAAGACGAAAGCATAACTGCCGTGCTGCACCTGCATTAGGAACATCTTTATTATACATCCGCAAACGCACATCACAGTGCTCCTGCCTGGAGGAGATACCACCTAACCGTTCCCTTGCTGTTGCCACTTTCACAAAGCATACATATAAACTCACGAGCTAGCTTTTCTTACACACCGGACACATGCGAACAAAACATTAAATGAACAACAAAAAAAGTTTCGCATGAATCCTGAAAAATCTCGCAAGCAATAACTTTGCGTCTCTACGCTCAGTCATAATTAGTTCATAACGTTGCTCCTGCTCATTTACACGTATCTACCATGACGCAGGCTCCTATGCGTGTCGTTTATGCAATCGCACAACGCTTACCTTAGCTAAACGTACAACGCCCAAGAAATGAACAAAACCAAAAAATGTGTTACCTAAACACTATTTGGTAGACGAGATTCTTAAAAAACACATTAAAATCCAAAACAACTTAAACAGTCAAAAGCAAATTTCAAAACAAAATAAATCCACTAATGACCATCGTCAAAAGCTCACGGATGTCTACTCCTTTTTGGGACTAACGCGCGGTGTCGCGTCCTGTGGGTCTTTCTAGGCGAACGGGAAATGGAACAATGGCAAAACCCATTCGCTTCGCCTCCGACCCCCGCAAAGCTCTGCGCTGACAACCTGCGTTCTTACTCTCGCTGAGTACCTCGCACTCCCGCAGTCCATCAAACATGCCGTCGATAGAGCGACGAAAGGGTCTGCCTTTCTACCCAACGTGCTTTTTTTTTTTTTTCGTTTTGTCCGGCGGCTCGGACGCATACAAACCAACTCCGGTGCCGATGACAAACGCCTAATTCTGTACGCTCTAATGCGTGTCACTATCCTTCCAATAGATCTATACAACGCATATAGGCTACCAAAATGATAGAGCGCTAACGAAAACAAAGTACAAACGAGTTATTTACAAAATCACAAAAACAAACAAAATGTTCCTTTCAACAGTCCCGAGTCGACGTTTTCCGAGAGGCTAACCGCTGTTCGCAACAACTCTGAGTCGAACTCGCGGTGGTCGCGCCCGGAACGATTTTCTCGAGAAGCGGGGTCTACAACACGCGTCAATCGCCCTGCTACCGAACCCCGCGACGTTCCTCGAAGCCGACTTGCTGTCGCTTCCTGCCCCTCGAAAACCACCGACTCTTTTGCCCCGCACCCCGTCCAATGCACCGCGAGAACAACGGAAGGGTCTCTTGCCCCTCGACCACTTACGCACACGATGCGCTTCTCTTTTCTTTGTTCTCTGGCCGCTTGGACGCTTGCGATACGGCAACTTTCTTGAAATTTCGCTCCGCCATTTGAATACATTCCTCAAACGCGTCGCGATTTTTGCCTGCCTGTTTTTACGGCGCTTTCTCCGTTTTGCACGTCTCTTGGTGCCGTCTACGGAGCCTTTCGCCCATCTCTGATGCTCACCAGCACCCACATGCTCATCTGATTTTTCGCGCGGACTGTCTGGATAATTGCCTAGCAATCTATCCTTCAAACACTGCCGCGTACGATGCGCTTTTCTTTTCCGGCGGTTCGGACGCATACGATACAGACCCGTCAGAGATGACAACGGCACTTTTCTCGCGATTTTACCACGCCGTTTGAAACCCTTACTCAAACGCGTTGTGCTCATCTCGAGCCTTGCCTTTTTGTTGCCCTTCGGACGCTTTCTCCCCTGTGCACGCTTCTTTGTGCGGACCTGGGAGCCTTTCGTCCTACTCTGACGTTCTTCATCACCGATATGCTCCTCCGCCATCTCGCGCGCCCAGTCCTGATGATTGCCTATCAGTTCATCGTTAGACCGCGGCCGCGTAGATTGCGCACTTCTGTTCCTTACTCTCCGGCCGCTCAGACGCATGCGATTTAAGCCAGTCAGAGAAGACAACGGGCCTTTTCTCGCAAATCCGCCACGCCGTTTGAAGGTCCTCGTCAAACGCGCCGCGCTGATCGCGAGCCTTGCCGCGCTTCTGTTTTTCGGACGCTTTCTCCGTTTGGCACATTCCTTGGTGCCAAACCTGGAGCCTTTCGTCCGCCTCTGACGCTCATCAACATGGTCTACAGGGCTGCAAGGTTCGATGGAACACTCTGTTAATCTTAACTTCGTTTCCACCACCACGGAACCCTCACACCCTGCTGTGACCGCGAGCTCTTTTCCCTCAGAATGGGTTAAAACCTGTTCCATTCCCTTACAGGCACTAGCCTTCTCTTTGGCCTCAAACGGCACCGCCGCTATATCTACAGATATCAGACCCGCAGCACTCTCTTCGGCCCTAAACGGCACCGCTGCTGAAACGCACCGTTCGTGCGGTACATCTGCAAATTTCTGACCTGTAGCCCTCTCTTCGGCCTTAATCGGCACCGCCGCTACGTCGCACCGTTCGTGCACTTCATCTACAGATGTCTGACCTGTAGCCTTCGCTTCGGTCTTAAATGGCACCGCCGCTACATCGCACCGTTCGTGCGCTACATCTATGGATTGACCACTCTGCTGCAATGCCACCAATTCACAATTAAGCCTTTCTATCTCTTCATCTAATTCCTGCATCCTTTTTATATGTTCTTCATGCCTGCGCTCAGCTTCCAATTCCTCCTGGCGCCATCTTTCCTTTCTTTGCGCCCTTTGTACTTCCTCCTCCTGGTCCAATAAGTACATATTCCCGAAGTGCTCGATTTCCTCATTGTCACTATTGCTTTCGAGAATCACTTCGCGGAGTTTAGAAGCAGGCATATCATCATTAAAATCTAGCTCCAGATCCCAACACAGGTTCAGCAGGTCCTCTCTTGTCAATCTCGTAAGATCCATGGCGACTACTTTGCTTTGGCTCAGCTGTGACAAAACACAAACCCACCAGCGTTTCAATTCTGGGTCTAGAGAAATTGAAGCCTGGCAAATCTCACAGCGGAGACCACAAGCTTAAGCACCCAAGTAGCACTACGTGGCCAACATCCCTCTCTACTTTTTCTTGTTAATTTTTCACTCCTGCTTTTTACAACATCCTAAAATTTAACCCGCAACGTACCCTTAGAAATTTTGAAACATTACCACTTGTTCCTATTGAATCATCTAAGCTTTCCTGCTTTAGCGTACTTGCTCAGATAATCATCCAGTGCTGCCTTGTGCTGAGATAACAACCACAGTGGCCAGGCAGTTGTTGGTTATATCTATCTTTTAACGAATCTAGGCTAAAAGACTCGATATATCTCAAGCACAAAGCCAGGCACTCACCCCATTACGTGCGGTGGTGGTACGCTGCTTCGATCCCGCCGAGTTCCAGGGCTTTCGGCTGGCCTCCGGTACATGTCGCTCTCCGTCGCAGACTCGTATCCCACCGCTGCCAACCAGTTGTTGCGACCGGGGTTTCCAGACACCGGGGGTCCGGGATGAAGTTGTCGAGGCAGGAGGAAGAGAGACTTGAAGAGGGTTTATTTACAATATATACATTGCGAACTCCCTACACGGTGAGCCCTCAAACGTGGCAGGCCTCTACATGACTCCTAACATAGCGCTCCATGGTGCTTGGTTCTACATGGTTCTGCTCGGTTCTGCTCTGTTCTGCCTGGTTCTCTTCTCGAAAAAAAGCACACCGAATGAGCCGTGGGGGCTCATTATAAAGGGTCTGTCCTCCCCAGATCCCTAGATCGGGGACCGCGTACAGAGGGCACCGTCCAACCACGGATCACACATTACCCGCGAGGGTGACGAGCACGCACGGTCCACGTGAACGTTCAAAATTGAAGCGTGGTCACTGCACGGCCATGTGGCACGAACGTGGCTCCTCCTCGTCAAGGGGTGTCGCTGGGCGAGGGGTCTGAAGTTGATGACTGCATCCATCGAAAGGGCCGCCGTAAACAAGCTTCAAATGGTCGCCGAACGACTCGTTCAATTAGCGGGACGATTTCCGGCCGCCGCCGCCGCCGTCATCTTCCAAAGAAGAAGCTGCACTTGTGGTCTCCCGAACTGCTCACGGTGTCGTGGCGGCAAGACGCCGCACCCTCCGGCCAGGGGGGAACAATACATGGCGGACACAGGCCGCCAACCCGTTTGGCGACTAAAAAGGAACATCAAAAGGAACGCCGATCCATTGTCAGACCTGGCGCCGGTCCTAACAGTAGGCAGCCGGTCGTTCGGTTACTTGTTTGAAGATTAAAGGAGCGCCGCTCCCTCTTCAGCTCCGGCGCCGGTCACAACAACACGCAAGACTATCGTCTTTCGACGACATATGCAGTGGAACATGCAGATGTGAGGCCAATTTTTCTTTATTTGGGCACATGTGTGCCCGCGAAACAAAAAAAAGGAAATACAAGCAATACATATTGTACACTGATAGTAGCGAACGTAGCGTCGGCCATGAATAATCTGATCTGCAGGGAGATGCAACAGCATTGATACATGCGATTTCGCAGATTCGAGCCTTACCACTGGCGCTTTACAAAGTTCTCGACTCGACTATTGACGTCCCGCATGTAGTCTTAACAAAATTAGCTGAAACAACCATAAAGGTTCTAAAACTTTGTGGCGCGTTAAGCCTGTTTCACGTGCGAGCGACTGAGCGGCGCCGGTTGCAGCAATGAGCGGCAGCAGCCGCCGAGCGTTGCTAACAAACAGTCTTTGTGGTTGAAACCTGCAAAATCCAAGAAAGCAATAAACACGCATGGTAATAATGACTATCATGCGCCGTGGTTAAGATTTAGCCAGCACCGTATGTTTTCAAAAAAAAAACAAGAATCAACAAATCTTTTATAAAGAAGATTTTGAGCGAGATTTCGAGTGGAATGAACGCGTGGTGTTTTGTTGACGACGATTTTTTTTTCTTTATAACCCAAGCCACAACGTTCACATTTAAGCCACAACTTCGTTGCCATGGTCGTCTGAAAGGGCGAGCGCAAGCTCTGCAGAGCACGAGTGCGCATTCGGGCGACCCGAGAAGCGACACGGCTGCACCGAAGAGCAGTGGCGGGTGTTGCAGCAGCCGTGTGTGCCATTTGTCGCTGTCAGGGGAGGGGGGGGGGGACACGCGGCTGGGAAGGCACGGCACACTGCTTCTATTGGGCAGTGGTCGCTACGAAAGCTTCGGCGATCTCGTCGCCGGCGCGTCTGGACGATAGAGCACCGCACGGGGCGCACTCCACTATCTCTTATTCTCTGGGGGAACCCGCACCGCTGCTGGCTCCCGGGCGCGGAAATGGCTCAAAATGTCCGGTCAGGAGACGGGACTAATCGCCCGAGAGCGAGCCACAGCCGGCGACATCTTTTCGATGGAGCGCTGCCTCTAAGAAGGCGTGCGGGTGGCACCAACTATGAAGCCGCTGGGCCATTGGAACCGCTCCCGCTCGACTCTGTTCGCCCCGAAAGCCCGCGCAGTTCTATGCCGTTCGACGTTAGGGCCGGTGATTTTTTTGTACCTTAATAGCGTGTTACATAGGGTGCTGAAATAACAGAAGTAATAGAGCCTCTGTGAGAGCACAATACTTGAGACCTCAATGCAGAATAATATCACTGGCTGGGATGATAGCTACATATCGGACAGTACACATGTGTTCACAAGCTTGATTTGCTCAGTAGATCCCAGTTGTCAAGGGAAATTACTTGAGGTGAGTCAAATACTTCACAGCCCGACATTGTGGATGAGATTTCCTGAAATCCGTATGTCTGATTGACAAAACGTTAAAATAGGCGCCTTCACTATGATTCAGGCCATTATAAAGGAACGCCTCAGGGGGTTAAAATTTATAATTTTGGCTTTAGGACGTCTTTTATTAAACAAGGCTTTTTATTTATTCATTTATTTTTTGCGGCATAGACCTTCATGAATAGACAATACTATGTCACTGGTTAGACCCCCTAATGTACACGTATTCTTAAAATACAAGTACATCGAAAATAACGACTAATTCTTCAAGTTCATTGTGCGTTTGTTCCATCCTGTGTGTGTGTGTGTGTGTGTGTGTGTGTGTGTGTGTATTTGTGTGTGTGTGGATAACTTAAGCAAATCAAGGTGGCTAGTTTTGATGTAGAGGCTGTTGCAGAGGTGGTCTAGAGAGCATGGGTCGGTCGATTCTCATACCTATGCATGAAAGTATATCTGATGAACCAGCAAAGTGACAACAACTGGCGTGGTGTAGCTATGCGGCATAAACAAGAGCAACGGCGGCGGTAGCACGAGCGCTGAGTAGCCCAGTGCTGCTCAACGTAAGGCTTTGTACAGATCCAGGTAGTCGTAATATTTGAAAGAATAGTTAGTATTGCATAAGTAAACGTGTTTTTGCGTCGTTATGCAAGTATGAGCCGTAATAAAATGAACTGTTTGAGATGACTGTTACCATTGGATAAAGGACTGATGATTGATTGATTTGTGGGGTTTAACGTCCCAAAACCACTATATGATTATGAGAGACGCCGTAGTGGAGGGCTTCGGAAATTTCGACCACCTGGGGTTCTTTAACGTGCACCCAAATCTGAGCACACGGGCCTACAACATTTCCGCCTCCATCGGAAATGCAGCCGTCGCAGCCGGGATTCGATCCCGCGACGTGCGGGTCAGGAGCCGAGTACCTTAGCCACTAGACCACCGCGGCGGGGCTGGATAAAGGACTCGTTCACTAATTAACCACTAGGGTATATGAATCAAACAGGGCATAATGTATTTACTTTATGCCCTTCGGAAATCAATAATGCACACGTTTTGTGGCAAATATTGCACACAAAAAATTGATCCGAATGTTGAGTGATGACCACTTCTGTGTGCATGCAGCGCTCACTTTATTAGCCTTTCCAGTTTTTATTTCCTCCTTCCGAGAGCAAATAAACAAATCGGAAGCTCTTCTGGTTGACCTGTCCAACGACTCTTCTTGGTGCGCCTCTTTCGCCCTCTAGAAAAAGATGCATGGTGTTTCATGTAACGATAGTTGTGCAGTATAGTCCCAAGGCGACTGAGATCAAATATGTATAGTGCTGTTAGCAGACAGTTTGGGTGACTTTTGAATGCTGTGAGCACATGTCACAACAAAGTGACATATGTACACTTTAACTTTAACGCTAAGACGTTAGTAAATGTATATAACGCTGAGTAAATTTGCAGTTAATGACTTGACAAAAACTCAAACGAAGGTCACATGCCCACAACCTAGTAATAGGGTGATGTGAATGCCTACTGGGAAGTATGCATAACCGAGGAAAAATACTAATCTGATATACACGAAGCTGACGATGAAAAAGATGTGGAATGCTCTTACTTTATGAAACAATGAACTCATTGCAGTGAAAATATTGATAGGTTGGTGGGAGGTGTTCGGAAAACAACAATGGCAACAGCGCAAGCTTTCGAAAGCGATATTCGGTACTTGAAACAGAACATCGTGTCTAGATTAGAAGTTAAAGGGACACTTAAGAGAAACAACGACTTCGTTTAGATTGATGAACTGCTCTTTGAGGACTCTAGTGCCAAATGTTTCACTATATTAACTTCATCACTGGCAGATAAAATCAAGGTTAAAGTTTCATTTTTAAATTTCTCCCCAGAATTTCCACACGTGATGCAACAATTTTCAAAAAGTATTTTCATGTTTTCGCAACATTGGCTCAAATAAATTGTTTGAAACTTCGTATGCTACGCCTATGGCATCCACAAATGACAATGTTCTTTATCTTTATTGAATCAAATCTAGTTAGGACCCATACGACGCCTTGAAAATCTGTGATGTCATGGTGTTTGTTGCGGCCCCACCGCGGTGGTCTAGTGTCTAAGGTACTCGGCTGCTGGCCCGCAGGTCGCGGGTTCGAATCCCGGCTGCGGCGGCTGCATTTCTGATGGAGGCGGAAATGGTGTAGGCCCGTGTGCTCAGATTTGGGTACACGTTAAAGAACCCCAGGTGGTCGAAATTTCCGGAGCCCTCCACTACGACGTCTCTCATAATCATATGGTGGTTTTGGGACATAAACCGCACATATCAATCAATCAATCAATCAATCAATTAATCAATCAATCAATGGTGTTTGTTCAAGGTGTTGTCTCCTCTCGTATTGTATTTTCTTTTCGCGTGTTCTCTCGCCTTTAACGCGTCATGCCGATTTAAGAAAGGTGATTTCGTGATTGTGAAGTTGTACTTTTAACTAATGCATGAAAAATTGTTGTGCTTTTTGCGTTCCTTTAAATCATCATCATCATCATCAGCCTGACTACGTCCACTGCAGGACAAAGGCCTCTCCCATGTTCCGCCAGTTAACCCGGTCCTGTGCTTGCTGCTGCCAATTTATACCTGCAAACTTCTTAATCTCATCTGCCCACCTAACCTTCTGTCTCCCCCTAACCCGCTTCCCTTCTCTGGGAATCCAGTTAGTTACCCTTAATGACCAGCGGTTATCCTGTCTACGTGCTACATGCCCTGCCCATGTCCATTTCTTCTTCTTGATTTCAGCTATGATATCCTTAACCCCCGTTTGTTCCCTAATCCACTCTGCTCTCTTCTTGTCTCTTAAGGTTACACCTACCATTTTTCTTTCCATTGCTCGCTGTGTCGTCCTCAATTTAAGCTGAACCCTCTTTGTAAGTCTCCAGGTTTCTGCTCCGTAGCTAATACCGGCAAGATACAGCTGTTATATACCTTCCTCTTGAGGGATAGTGGCAATCTACCTGTCATAATTTGAGAGTGCTTGCCGAATGTGCTCCACCCCATTCTTATTCTTCTAGTTACTTCAATCTCGTGGTTCGGCTCTGCGGTTATTACCTGCCCTAAGTAGACATAGCCTTTTACAACTTCAAGTGCACTATTACCTATCTCGAAGCGCTGCTCCTTTCCGAGGTTGTTGTACATTACTTTCGTTTTCTGCAGATTAATTTTAAGACCCACCTTTTTGCTCTCCTTGTCTAACTCCGTAATCATGAGTTGCAATTCGCCCCCCGAGTTACTCAGCAACGCAATGTCATCTGCGAAGCGCAGGTTACTAAGGTATTCTCCATTGACTCTTATCCCTAACTGTTCCCATTCTAGGCTTCTGAAAACATCCTGTAAGCATGCGGTAAATAGCATTGGGGAAATTGTGTCCCCCTGCCTTACACCCTTCTTGATTGGTATTCTGTTGCTTTCTTTATGAAGCACTATGGTAGCAGTTGATCCCCTGAAGATTTCTTCCAGAATGTTTATATATACTTCATCTACGCCCTGATTCCGCAGTGTTTGTATGACGGCTGATATTTCTACTGAATCAAACGCCTTCTCGTAATCTATGAAGGCTATGTATAGTGGTTGGTTATACTCTGAGCAGTTCTCTATTACCTGATTGATAGTATGAATGTGGTCAATTGTTGAGTAGCCTGTTCGAAATCCTGCTTGTTCCTTTGGTTGATTGAATTCTAATGTTTTCTTTACTCTGTTAGCAATTACCTTTGTAAATCGCATGTATACTACAGAGAGCAAGCTGATCGGCCTGTAATTCTTCAAGTTCTTGTCATCTCCTTTCTTATGTATTAAGATGATGTTAGCGTTCTTCCAAGACTCTGGTACTCTTCCCGTTAGGAGACACCTCGTAAACAGGGTGGCTAGTTTTTCTAACACAATCTGTCCTCCATCTTTCAGCAGTTCTGATGTTACCTGATCCTCACCAGCAGCTTTGCCCCTTTGCATGCTCTTTAAAGCTTTTCTGACTTCTTCTATCATTACTGGTGGGGTGTAATCTGGGTTACTGCTAGTTCGTTTAGTATTAAGGTCGTGGTTGTCTCGGCTACTGTACAGATCTCTGTAAAACTCCTCCGCTATTTTAACTATCCTATCCATATTGGTAGTTATTTTGCCTTCTTTGTCCCTTAGTGCATACATCCGACTTTTGCCTATCCCAAGTTTCCTCTTCAATGCTTTGATACTTCCTCCGTTTTTCAGAGCGTGTTCAATTTTCTCCATGTTATACCTTCTTACATCGCATACCTTACGTCTATTAATCAACTTCGAAAACTCTGCCAGTTGTATTTTGTCTCTTGTACTTGACATTTTCATGATTTGACGCTTCTTAATTAGGTTTTTTGTTTCCTGGGAAAGCTTGCCAGTGTCTTGTCTAACTACCCTGCCTCCAACTTCCACTGCACACTCCGTAATGATACTCGTGAGATTATCATGCATTGTATCTACGCTAAGGTTAATTTCCTCACTAAGAGCCGATTACATGTTCTGCAGCGACACTCTGAATTCCTGTACTTTCCCTCTCAGTGCTAGCTCATTGATTGGCTTCTTGCGTATTAGTTTCTGTCGTTCCTTCTTCAAGTCTAGGCGAATTCGAGACCGTACCATTCTATGGTCACTGCATCGTACCTTGCCAATCACCTCCCTTCCTTTAAATATAGATAGACAAATCTGTTCTGATTGGGAGCCCATGTTAAAACCCGAGCTTTGCAAGTTACCATGGGTTTGACCTATGTTGAAGACAAAGAATCACAGAGCAAATATTAGACGTGAAGAATGATTCATGAATGTGGTGGAAAAGAAGTGAGAGTCTTAAGTGCACGACTAAATATAGTGAATATAAATGGACAGGCTAAGAAAGTAACGGTTACGTAAATGTTTATTGCAAAAGAAAGAAAAGAGCCTGAAGTTGTAAAAAAAGGAAAGTAACAATCACAAGGGTGGCAAATTAGCTCCAATGAATTGCCAAAAGTTCGAAAGGACAGCGCGCAAAAGTAACAATAAATAGATGACATGAAGTATTCACTCTTATAGAACGACAGGTAACGTGAACTGCACAATAGCACTCGGGCCGAAATTTCATGAGGGCACAAATTGTCAAGCGCAAAATATAAGTAAAACACACTCAGAGCATTAGTGAATAGAAGAAAGTGTGAGCCTTGCGTATACGGGCGATCTTTAATTAACGATAGCTCCTTATATATGCAATACATTATAATGTTCCAGAAGTTATAATCATGACCAGCCAATTTTATGTGCACAGTAAGAGAAAGGACTCTTGTAATGATCACCTATTTTATTTTGCGAGCTGATTTCATTTTTATTCTGGTGAACTTCCCAATTTCATCATACCACCTAACTTTCTGCCAGTCTCAGCTGCCTTTTCCACCCAGATTGGTATCTATTCCCTGGCTCTAACCAACCACAGATTGTATTTCCTGTCTGTTTGCAATATTAATTACTCTCAGCAACTCAAGCGATTGCGTCTTGGTATCATGCGAACAGCGTATACTGCGTCATTACCTTCCGTTAAGAACAAGCCATACACAAGCATTGAAACAGAATAATTGATGACAAAGCGTGATACGCACTATGTGCTCCCCGCTATCGTTAACGGTAAAAGTTACTGTTGTGGAAGCTGCCACGGTGACTACCGCGTATAACATTGAAATGTGACCTACCTAACGTTTCATATATGAAAGAATAATCCTTTATACTATAAATGCAGCAGTAGTGGTCGTTAGAAACATTAACCTCGACTATTCGAAACCTGACAATGATCGGTTCCTGTCATACGTCTGGGACCACTCAGGGGCAAGGCTTAGAAAACTCGCATACTAAACCTTGGCAGGTCCCACGTACAGTGGGAATCGATGATATGGTAAGCATGAATGAGGAAGGTTGATATGTAACTTTAAGATTAGCACAGCGTTACGAGGTGGACGTAAATTTTGCCTTACATGATTACCATGTAATGATTATTATGTTTGCGTCTGCAATTTGTGTTCGTCGTCCATTCATATCACGTAGTACCAAACTTGATATACGTGAAGCTAGCGAAACCACCACAAGCGTGCAATGAGCGTAGCATGTAGTCATGCTTTGCATGACACGCAGGTCATGATTATCATGTTTGGACGTATCATTTATATTTGTCATCCATTAACGTCACGTAATACCAACTTTGACATATGTGAAGTTAGCGGAACAGCCACGAGCGCCCTATGAGCGTAGCAGGTAGTCATGTTTTACATGACACGCAGGTCATGATTATCATGTTTTGACGTATCATTTACCATTGTCGTCTATTCACGTCACCTAATAGCAAGTTTGGTATATGTGAAGCTAGTTAAACGACCGCCAGCGTGCTATAAGCGTAGCATGTAGTCATGTTTTACATGACACCCATCTCATGATTATCATGTTTGCATCAGTCACATACCTTCTTCATCCATGCACGTCCAGTAATACCGAATTTGGTGTATGTGGAGCTAGCGTAACGGCCACGAGCGCGCTGTGAGAGTAGCATAATGTCATGTTTTACACGACACGCATCTCTTGATCATCATGTTTGCATCAGGCATATACCTTCGTCATCCATTCACGTCCTGTAATATCAAGTTTGGTATATGTGATGCTAGCGAAACGAATACTAGTGCACCATGTGCGTCGCGTGTAGTCATGACTTACATTTCATACATGTCGTAATTTCCACATTAGGGCGTGTCACTGATGTTCGCCATGCAGTCATGTCACACCATACCAGTTTTGCGAATTGTCATGTGAACGAAACCACCGCCACAACAGCAAGACCATGAAATGTAAATCATGACATTCATGACAGACATGTCATGATTTTCATGTTATGGCTATTCAATAGTGCTCATCATTAGGTCATGGTGTGCCATACCAATTTCGGTATTGATACCACTATCGAAACGGCCAGGAGAGCTAAAAGTAGTAGGCGGCTAGACAGACAGACAGACAGACAGACAGACAGACAGACAGACAGACAGACAGACAGACAGACAGACAGACAGACAGACAGACAGACAGACGGACGGACGGACGGACGGACGGACAGGCAGGCAGGCAGGCGGGCAGATGGACAGGCAGACGGACAGGCGGGCAGGCGGACAGGCGGGCAGGCGGGCAGGCGGGCAGGCGGGCAGGCGGGCGGGCAGGCAGGCAGGCAGGCAGGCAGGCGGGCAGGCAGGCAGGCAGGCTGGCAGATAGATAGATAGATAGATAGATAGATAGATAGATAGATAGATAGATAGATAGATAGATAGATAGATAGATAGATAGATAGATAGATAGATAGATAGATAGATAGATAGATGTGCTCAAAGTCACCGAAGTTCCAAAAAAAATGCTTCGCGTTTAAGCGTACAGAATTGTTCCATTCGCTTTATCTTAGACTTTAATGAACGCACAGCCAGTTTTACGATAATGAAGTCACAGCTTAATCTTCCAAAACTTGCATTTCGGCCTAAATAGCCCAACGTGACTCTCTTTCGTAAGTTTATTATCGCAAAAGTAACGTTCATTAGCTGCTTGTTGAATACTGCTGTCCTCACATTATTCAAAATCGAGCCCCTCCAAAAAGTTCATGTTTTTTGCTGCACCTATACTCGCATCGCTTAACAGCGAAATTGTTCTAAGCTGATCTTTTCATGTGTGAAAACAATGGTAACGCTAGTGAGCATCATAAATGGGTATGTGCGACAGATAATATCTAAATCCCTCTACTTACCACTGGTACACTAAAAAAAAAAGGAAAAAGCGCCACAAATGGCGCGCGCGTTACATAGTGGCCACTGTCACGTGATGCTTCGGGATCCTAAATGGGGGCTATACTACCCCCTTAAAGCTTAACAAAGATTATTTATTAGAGAGCTATGGTACAACAAATCTAAAAGACTTGCAGAAAGTGGAAATGCGTTAGCCTGACGAAGTGAACGCCACCATCATCGCTGTTTCATTGATGTCCGAGATGTGAAGCTTGTCAAACTTTTATAGGTACAATGACATTCAATATATCGAGTCTGCCACCACAATCAGCAATGGCTGTAATGGATACACCCACTTGAAGAGTTTCTTTTTATTAATTAATGCCGGGCCTTTCTTGATTATTTTGTATAAATTATTTTTCATTTGTTCTTTTCTGGCTTGCTTGCTGCTGTTAGTTCTTGACACTGAGTTTACAAAGTCGCGTTGATTGCCGTTATCGTTACATTGATCATCTCTCATGTTAGTTTGGCATTGTATAAATTTGACGATTGTGAGATTACCTGTAACTGTTGTATAAGGGTTTTTTTTTAATTTTGGGGAGCCATATGGCCGTCTACTTTGCAGTGTGCTAGAACAAATGAATGAATGAATGCAGGGGAAGTGGCCACCGACAATGGAAGTGGCCACCAAACCCATCAAGGCACATCATAACGACCACAAAGCGATTGTTGCTACCCTTTGCGCTACAGCGATAAAGTATTGTATACTACCCTCAGTGCTTGTATTGTCTGTTTTCAACACCTTCACGGAACATCCTTCGCAAGGCTGGAATGGCCAGGAAATATTGTATTTCATTTGTCTTTCCCAGAGTGAGTAGTAATTGTAGCAAACAGTGTAGTCTTTTTTCGTTAAAGTTCGGCGGAAGATTGTCTGCATTCAGTTTTCATAGTTCTATTTGTTATTGTCTCTTGTGACCATAAGTACAGTGGGATAGAGAATGAGCAAAATGATGGAGCGAAAGAAAGAGGGGGGTAAAGAAAAGCAAGAGTTTTAACAATTGTCGGTCTTACAAGGCTCCAATCTGCAAATCCCTAAGAGAGAGAGAGAGAAAAAATAAAAAAATGGCGTTCCATTTAGAGGAGTTAACACAGCGCGGTGGATCGCAAGGAGCGCAGTATAGCCTTTGCACAGCCTTTTGATGCCACGTTAAGCTCAATCAGTGGATTGGCTTCTTTCGTCCAGCAAAGCTTGGTCGTCCAACTGGTTGAACACATCGGATAGTGATTGTCTCTGTGTACTGTGCTGCGGGCACTCTCACCAAACATTTGTTTCATCGTAGCTGCAATGGCCACAGGGTGTGGTGTTGCTCATCAGTAGGCGGCACACGTAGGCGTGTGTTAGCGCTATGCCTAACCGTACATAGACTGTACAAAAGGTACGCGTCTCCTCGGTGAAGTCATGGTAGAAGTCGAAAGCTTATGTTCGGATTAAGGGTATGTGATTGGACTTGCTCGAGATGTGGTTTACTCCACTCAGATAGGGGTGCATTGGCACACAGTAATGCGCAGCTATCTCGGTGGCTGTCCGACAAAGCGGTATTGATACTCGGTGGTCTTTTTCATGGACCGAACGGGTAGCCTGTACCTTGGTTGCTCATAACACTCAAACAAATTGGTAGCCACTGAGAAAAGCTTCTTAAATATGCTTTTATTGACGCAAAATTCACAATTTCAAACACTCTTTCGTTCATACCACAGTAAAGTATAGATAACAAGTGGACACTTACGTCTCAAGAGCACTACTTGACAATGGGAGACGCCGGACTAGAGGGGTGTTCTTTAACGTGCACTGACATGTACATTACCTTTTCCTCTCTCAATTCGCCTTCATTGAACTTATGACTATCGTGTCAGTGCCCCACCGCGGTGGTCTGTCTAGTGGCCAAGGTACTGGGCTGCTGACCCGCAGGTCGCGAGATCGAATCCCGGCTGTGGCGGCTGCATTTCCGGTGGAGGCGGAAATGTAGTAGGCCTGTGTGCTCGGCTTTGGGTGCTCGTTAAAGAAACCCAGGTGATCTAAATTTCCGGAACTCTCTACTACAGCGTCTTTCATAATCATATGGTGGCTTCGGAACGTTAAACCCCACATATCATCATCCTAATCATCATCATCATCCTAATTATCATCATCATTATCAATTTCATCATTATCATCATCACCATTGTGCCAGCAGTGCACCATTGTAACCACTAATCCACCGAGCCTGAAATGCTGACACAAGTAAGACTGAACACACCGCAGGGTTGCCTCTAAGTTGGAGAGAAACGAAGTGACGACGATGTGCTTGAATGAAAAATCTTTCAAAGTCCGTACGTAATATTATTGTGACTTGACTTCCATTCCATGTGGCTCTTAAATAAGAAGTCAAATATGCAGTGAAAAAATCGAGCAACGTAGGGGAAGGGGGAAAAAGTCTTGCGTAACAGCCTTTGACGACGACACTTTAAAACACCCTTTCTTTCTAGAACATGCATGCTTCAATAAAACGATGGCGAAAAGGACCCAGCGATGCCTCATTAGAACCGAATATAGCCGTTAGCAATACCCTATTTTATGTTATGCTTTCTTTATATCAACCGAATCGCCCCAAAAAACCACTAAGATTCGTATGAAACGGCGTTCACTAATGTTATCACCAACTCTTTTGGACATATGTAGACTTAGCTTTCGCTCAAAAACTACAAAGGTTATGCAGCAAAGAGTGAAAAAGAAGCAAATGTTCCTGCTTGGGAATGCTTTGGTATGTGGGGAATGCCCGGGACGCGGTGCGCAAGCGGAGACGCTCGTTGCTAAACACTTTATTCTCCTCCGCCTCCGTATCGATAGGAATTTGCGCCGACTTTTCTCTCTTCGCTTTCTTCCCTCGTCCCCGCCAGAAGGAGATGTTCACCACCAATGTCTTTACGAGTCTTGTTACTTTTTGTCCGCTTCACTGAGGGAGCCAGCGTGCTGAGCATGCGAGCGCGGTATCCACTTTCCATTATTTCAACGAGTTTCGAGTCGGCATAGTGAGCTTCGCTACGAGGCCCGAAAGGATTCCGTCAACGAAGTGAGATGAGACTCCGACTACGAGCTCTGCGCTGCCCGGTAATGAGCAGGTGGCACGCGGTTCGGTCGCCAGCGGTAAGAGCACAAAGTGAAAAAAGCTAGGAAGTGTCGTGGAAAAAAGGGCCGCCTCTTGGCCGCATTCGTTTCGAGTAATATGTGGGATACATCACGTTAAGCTGCATACTCTCTAAAGCCACATACCTTTTCTGACGTCTCGAGCTATTTCTGTCTTTTACATCCTATGTCACGCTTTGTAATTCATCTAGCTCCCCCCCTCTCTTTTTATCTCTCATTTTCTTTCTTTTTATAATCACGGTGAAGGTCTTATACACGCAGCTATAGATACCAGCAACATATACTTAAAATAATGAAGTAAAATATATCCAAGCTCAGACTTTGACGTCGCAACCGATGTATACGCACACCAGCGTATTTATCGATTACGCACTGCTGAAGCAAAGCACAAATATGCACCTACTTAGATACAAATAAGCCCACTCTACATTTGTCATAAATGCATATTATATATATATATATATATATATATATATATATATATATGCATATATATATATGCATATATATAATATATATATATATATAGATATATATATATATAGATATATATATATATACATATATATATATATACATATATATATATATATATATATATATATATATATATATATACAATATATATATATATATATATATATATATATATATATATATATATATATATATATATATATATATATATATATATATATGACGCTATGCTGAATGGGCGACGTGGCCTGGCTCATACGCCATGTTTATTCCGTTCTCAACCACTTCTACTTCATTGGCTTCTACCATGCCTTCATACGTCACATGATTCCCCCTCTCCCCGAAATATGGTACTGGTTACAGAGTAGAACAATTTCAAGAGGAGTATAAACAAAATAATGGCCAAATTCAGTTTCACGTCCAGAAAGAGTTCCACAATCTCACTAAATCTTTAAGGCTGAGGGATCTGTTCCGTGAATTCTATAACAACTCTGGTGGGCGAGGTTGACTGTTGCGTTCTGGCCAACAGAGGCACGGTCGGAAGGTAGAAATTACTGATGACACAGCACTTCTTGTGAGCAATGAACAAGGGTGGAAGTCCTTGTAGCATTCAAGAGCCGGATGTCGTAGGCACCGAGTTCTCCGTCGTAGACGCTGCTTTCTGTGTCGTGGTTGAGACACAAGGAGTGCTTGCAGCTTGCATGTGCGAGAACCGAAGCTGATGATACGATGCCTGTGTTTCTTTGTTGTACACGTTGTAGCTGCATATCTCTTTGGTAGCCTTCTGCGAATATGACTTAGGCATTGACTTTGTCTTTGCTTCTTTAATTGCTGTTGTCTCTGATGACCTTTAAGCCACAAGTGTACTCGTGAGGAGGTTTCACTTGATTGTTGTTCTTGTTCGAGTAGCCGTTGTAGTTCCTGGAGTTCATGGAGTTGCCTTTGTTGAAATTGCTCGTTTTGTTGCGAAAGTTGGTCAGATGGGCATCTTGGAGGAACATGAGTCTGCTTTTGTTTGCATGGTGATGTGATCAGTAGATAGTCGGTAGTCAATACTGTACTGCTGGGCTTGTCTTGCGATGAAAGCAGTGTGACAGACTGATGAGAAAGCTCCCAAGATCGCTGTGAGTCATCATTGATTGTAAATGCTTCTGTCAGTTGAAAATGCACCGGCGTTGGTGGATTCAAAATTCCTGCAGTGCTTTGACTCCTATGTGTGCTATCACTTGACGGTGAGAGCACAACAAACATGGCTTCGAATGGTTCTGATAGCGTATGTTTTTCTTTTTGCAGCGTAATTGGGCTGAGAATGTCTGTCGAACGACCCTGGTCAGGAACGTCAGGGTATAGGCTGGTATTGTGAGGATTCACCAGCTCGTCACGCGGAAATTCCGTCGCACGTTCGAAACCGTCTGGGCCTTGAGTGTGACACGAAGCATCAAGGGATTCGGGTGGTTCAGTAAAATCTGAAGTGTTGTGGTGCAGTGAACACGTTGGAAATGCCGATTTCATTGCTCTTGAAAAAGACGGCTTTAAGTTTTGTCTTTTGGCGAAATGGTCTAGATTCCTCTCGGTATACGGAGGCTTTACCTTTTCTGTTGCGACGTGCAAGTTACCGGTCGGTGTTCGAATGCGTGACGTTTTTTTCGGAAGTGTTATATGACGGTACAATGGTGGTATATTGTCTCTGAGGTCTCACTTAGAAAATAGGCTTACTGCGGGAAGACTTCGCGTAACTGTAATGGGTGAGTTGGAAAGCCTTCCGCTGATGAGGTATGGACAGGTCTTCAGTATTCTTTGAAACGGGTGATCATTTCTTCTTTGATCTTTTTCCAAGACTCATCGTTCTCGAAGATGTGGGTGAGGTAAAATATGAATGCCTCACCTGAGATGTAGTCAGTAAAGTTGATGACCATCGCCCGTTCCGACCATGATGCAGCGGTAGCGTGGAGCTCGAACAGGTCGAACCAGTCTTGTACGGGTCCATCGTCCGCTGCTCCGGTATACTTGGGGATGGGAAGGTCAGTAGATGCTTCTGACATGATCCTGGTCGATGCGTAATGCTAGGCGCTTGCATGGTTGTCCATGTGTGGTCAGGGTGTCTTGCGTAGAACTGCGTTGATGCTGAGCGACTGATGAAGGGGCAGGCAGGTCTTCATCCTGTCGACTCGTGTGATGCTATGCTGAATGGGCGACGTGGCCTGGCTCATACGCCATGTTTATTCCGTTCTCAACCACTTCTTCACCGGCTTCTACCATGCCTTCATACGTCATATATATATATATATATATATATATATATATATATATATATATATATAATGTGTGTGTGTGTGTGTGTGTGTGTGTGTGTGTGTGAACATGGTATGGGTTCACTTGAGGGCTCTTGGAAGTTTTCTTCGAAACAAGGTTTCATAACAGGGCCCTCCCACTTCCACATTTGACAGGTTACCTATATATACATAACAAGCGTAAACAGAGTAAACAACTCCGTTGAAATCCTTTGCGTACAATTAGATGTAGTCTGGCTTCTCACATATGATTATGCATACAAATAAGCACCATAATTAATTCATGTGCTCTCTTGTTGCAACATTATCAAAGGGGTCACTTAAAAGGCAGTCACCTGAAGGGGTCATTAATGTTGCGATACGCTCACTCCGTACTTCCATCATATTCGCCGACTCGGTGTTTGCAACTCTTGGTGGAAGCAGCCTGGAGAATGGCACAAAATCACGCTTATCACTAGTGCATCTGAATGCCGGAGGTGATAGAATTAGCGAGAAAGATATTAAGTAATGCTGGATATATGTTATAACCTGCCCTGTGATCCCACTCTATGAGAATAATACTCACATTCAATACTGACGCAGTTCCAAAGAAACACTACGTAAAGCTCTTGCATCAAGCGTTCTTGCTCCAAGACGAGTAAGAGGCAACTTCTTTCAACTTCCTATAAGTTGTTTCGCCATGGTCCAGAACGCCTTGCATCTCACCGCAAGCATCGTTTTTCTTATGAAGAAATGAGATCTAGAAAGAGAAACAAGAAACGACAGGGCGGTTAACCAGATGCACGTCCGGTTTGCTTTACCTTCCACTCGAAAAATCGATGAGGGGTGGACAGACTCACGAGCACATTTGGGGGAGCACATACAGTCTACTGGTGGTAACACGAATGTGTTGACTAAGTATTTCAACAGCGCTTTCATTGTCCTCTGCCCCCTCTACGCTCATGTTCATGGTATCAGAACAGAAAATGCTGTCGAGTACAGCTGGTCTAAAGGCATCCGGAGCGGACATGCCTGGGTGGCATGGCAAGCGCAGCTTCACAGGACTTGCATTTAGAGGCGTCCGCTATAGCGTTGCTTAACGAGTACATCTTTGGTAGTGGACGATGCTCAACCAGCAGGGGCATAGCAGCATCGCATCGGAGCGGAAAACTCGTGATGGTAGCTGTAACTTAAGCGAAGGACGAAGTTCATGTAGCTGACTAATTTGAAAACTAGGAGATGACCAAAGCATGAGTGCAGGATTCCGAGCGAGGAAATGAAAGCTGTGCCGCCGCATCAATTCTTGATAGGGGTATCAGAACAACTCTAGCTCCTTTATGAGCTAAGCGGGCTGCGTGATTGGCAAATCGATTACCAGTAATACCGGTATATACTGGCAGCTATTGATACATAATGTCGGGCCCTCTTGCTCGAGCGTGATGCAACGGTTTCTTATTGATGTACGAATAGCTCGTGAAAATGTCCGTATAAATATATGTGATTAAGGTTAAGCAGAGAGAGAATAGGTAGCAACTAGGCTTTGTTTTCCTGCTGGAAGGAGAAGAAAAAATAGTGTCTTTCCGAAAATATGGCCTGCATTGACCAGCCATAATCACAATAAAGGTGCTCATAAGTGGTGAGTTCAACCAGAATTGCATACTTGGAATAGACGTATCTTGATGTTGCACATAATATTATCAAATGTTTCGGCCAATGGCCAATGGCAACGGTTACCGTTGCTATTGTTACGCACAGCATCAATATTCAGTATGTTTTCCGTCTGTAATTTGAGGGAGCACATATTTTACCAGAACATCACAACGTTACTGACAACAAATGACCTACCAAATAGCATTCGGCGTTTATTCTTTTTCATCGGCGCACCCAGAGTCTAAGAGAACTTTCATGCACAATAAACTGTCATTGGTTCCTCACACGACGTGTGCTGTTTTGCGTCGTCATAATTAGCATCGAAATAATCTTTCTTAGAATCTGTTCAAAAAGGCAGCGCAGTCTATATTTTAGTAATACAGCTGCAACTTGTTTCACCCACAATTCTGTTCTCGCTGACTCCAGCTGAAACTCTTTTAACTGCTGCGACTCCGGGTCCCGCGGGTCTCATTCTGGTAGCGGGTACCCGTCCTAGGACCCATCGTCTACCAAGTCAGATGAGGGGCTCGTAAGAACAACAATTTATTTACATGGTTAATAACTGATAATTCGAAAGGAGGTAATCAAGTGATCAAGTAGAACGATAAGCCAAGAACTGTACAGGATAACTGTTGAACTTTAAACATACAAAAGTCTTCCGCTTATATAGCGTCACGTTGCCAACCTTGGGCGCATTGTCCACTGCTTCAGCCAATATGGTGCTTGATGGTCTAGGTGCTCCACCCACGAAGGCGGGAAAAGACACCACACAATGCACGTGCAGAGAGAACAGTCTACACGATGCCCAAATATGGTCACGAACGCACTGCACCAACATTTTGCACACGTCACCAAGATTTTGCGCACGTCCGACGATCCTATATAGATGACCTTGGTTTCCAAGAACTCTTCCTGCAAGTATGGTGAGGTTCGAAAGACCGGCTCCCGGTACACGTGCCAAACTTGTTTGACTGCGTTCTGGTAGGACAATAGAGTGACCTGATAGCTTATATTGCCAAACATGGCACTCCATTTAGCCAGCCGATGCTATGGAGAGAGGGGGAAGGAGGGGTGGTCGACTAATCCCTCATCGTCGAGGCGCTGAGGCGTGCTTCCGCAAGGGCTGCAGAAGATAGTGCCTTTCTCCTTTCATTCAACCGCACATTCAATCCCTCGTCGTTTGCTAGAAGTTACGGCTTGACTGCAAATTTGCGGGACTGCGCTTCTCCTTGAACAAGCTTTGCTTCTCCTTGCAGGGTTCAGCAACAACCGGTTAGGGTTTTAGCTTTCAGCGCAACTCTCCACTATGACGCTGGTTACGATCTTTCCAAACCCACGGTGACCTCGATAACGGCCTAGTTGCCCCCTTGTTTGCCTGCACCTGATGTGGAGGCGAGTTCACAATGGCCTTTCCTTGGTCGTGCGTTTTCTTAGCGCTGACCCGGTCTTGGAATCAATGATTCACGTTTTGCTGAAAAGAAATCAGCCCTTTTGACAGCAGATCTTTGCTTCGAATGCGTCGAAATATTTTCGTCCAGTTCACAAACGCCGAAAAACTTCAATAATGATGACGGTCATAACATTACCCAGCGTCAAGATGATTCGTGCTTAAATTCTTCATCGTCAGTTGTTTCTGTGACCTATCAATCTTTTTTTTGAAGTTTCGAAATAATTGTCAACTCGAAGTCACTAAACAGCGCAACAATGTTTGCACAGAAACATTCTAAAAAAGTTCCCTTGTCTTCTCGGCAAATTGACCTCTGGAGCTGTTTAAGTGACACTATTGTTACATGGTGCGCGATAAGTTCGTAAACAGAGGGACATAAATATTCTTGAATATGAGTTTTCTTAATGTACTTGTTTGTTATTTTCCGCTTGATATTTTGCCAATCCATTGTCTTTTTCTTGCTTCATGCATGATCACCGCCAGCTCCATGTTGCACTAGATCGGGTAGCTGTATCCAAAAATAAATAAATAAATAAATAAATAAATAAATAAATAAATAAATAAATAAAGAAGTAAATAAATAAAGAAGTAAATAAAGGAATAAATATGTGGCAGATCACAGGCATTGTGAAAATAGAGTTATTAGGTATGGTCATCGATCACACTGATTGCCGCTTTCAGTTTTGCGTGTTGGGCTCTTCCTCTACTGTTTTGTTCGTAGCGTGAATTATTGGTTCACATGCCTGTTTACAATTATTCTCGGGGGTCTAATAACGCCTCGAAAATAGAATTCATGTTATCACCCCAGGAACGCGCACGTTCATTAGCAAGCGCCCAAGGAATAACGTAAAGGCATCCCTTCACGGAGACTGTAAACTGTAAAAATACTCGCAATATCGTCTTTACGTGCTCGCTTTGGAGAGATTAGGCGCTGACACTGCCCGTCTTGCCCATATAACTACCGAGGGTGTTTTTGACTTCTGGTATATTATTTATCTTTTTTTTCTCCCGTTAGTACGTTTCAAGTTCAAGTTCACAGTCTTGCCCGAGGCAAAGATAAGGGGAGGAGTAGTTAAGGTACATATAGAGACGAATGCGGTGAAGAGTTCGTTTCCTCGTTGCGGCCGTCTGTCGCGATTACACCAGCAGGGTAGCCTAAATGGCGAAACTCGGTTTACACCGCCTTGAGCGCCGATCGACGTCCACGATCCTGGGTGTGGTGTTGCTCGGCACGGTCACGCCGCGGCAGACCGGTGTTCTCCTCATCAGACGTTGGGGTCCGCTCCGCGTAACTGTATAACCTGCGAGATATATTGCATTGGGCGGTGCGCTGCGCTGGCTCAGCGGGGAAAGTCGGGAGGGTATAGCCTTGCAACAGGAACCCCTGCACCCTGTACTCTGTCGGCGTGGGAGGCGAGAAAGCTTCTCCGTCACGAATTTACTTGGGTGGCATTTCGTTGGTATTCAGCGGAGTAGCCACGCTCCGAGGCACCGTATAAATAATCTTCGAGTATGCTCTGCACGGAATGTTTTAGATGGATGCCTCGCATTACACACAAATGATGCCTCTTGTCGTTTTTCTTGCCTTTCTTGTTCCTCTCCGAGTTTCTTGTTCAGCACGATTTTTTTTTCTGTGTTTTGCTTTGCGCTGGCACGGCGTTTTCCGGTATACAGATGTGTATGCTTGGCGGGCTTGCTATAGAGCGTTCCTTCCTCGACGTTCTAGCTTCGCCACTTCATGAATGTAGCCTCCAGCTTGTCATACACGTACGCCAAGTCACTAGAAGGTGATGGCCTGCTAAATATACATTTGCACTTGTTGAATGGCAACCTTGATGTTTACGCTTCATTAGGGACATTTTTCTGGTAGTTTTCGTACTTCAGTGAAAGGAGCTCTGATTTTACTACGGGTCCTGCAGCTCACGTTTTTTTAACAGGACAGTCTTTTATGGCGGGGTCCGCGAAGACTTCAGTGACGTATTTTCGTCATGGAAATGACGTTGAAAAAATACGCATAATCAGAAAGCAAACTAAAATTTTTTTCAACGGCAGTTGAACCCATGACATCTGGGTCGGCGACAACAGATGCCGGGCACGCTATACACTGTGCCACGGCCGCATATGTCGTACGAGTTCAACAATACGCCTTTTAAATCTACCACTGTCACCCGACAGCGTTCATGGTAGCGTGCAGTAATGCATCATGACCTTGGCATCCGCGACTAGGTTCTTCAACGCGTCGTTTCTAAGCGTCTGTCTGATTCGGCACGTTTACAATATGAGAAGTGTAATTTTGTCAACGCCTTAAACCCAGGTGGCAAACTTGCCTCAAGCTTCGGCGTCGCTCATAGCATGCATTCATACCCAACATATCTCTGCTACGGCCATAGCTCTGCAATCTTTGGAACGCGCCTGTTTTGCCTGGATGTAGCTCCGCATTACCCACTTATGCTCGCCCCCCAAATATTTCCGGCCGGCCAAAAAGAAGACACGACGCGCGTTGCGTTTCCCTTAGGTCAGGCTGTGGTAACTCCAGCATATCGCGAGTAGACGACCTTAGCCCAAGTTTGGTGTGCAATCAGTCATAATCTTTTGGCTGTCACATCGTTTTATCTGGTTCCTCTCTCATTGTTAACTACTACAGCTACCATAAGTATTTACGACCACAAAAAGGCTTGTTTAATCATTAATGAGGGACGTTACTCGTCAGGAGGTAGATATATGACTAAGTGCCAACATGCATACATTCACGTAAACGATACTATAGCTGTCAAACACCAATAGATATTGCGCAAGCTCTCTTATATCAATGCGCAGTAGACATTTAAAACATATACTTCTGCAAGGGCATGTTTTACTTTCGTGTTATACCGATTGCTATGGCACCGGGACCAATCGTGTTGTTTATTGTAAATAGTCGTTTATATCAATTCGAAGTGCTGAAACTTTGATAGTCTTTCACGTACATGCCCTGTGCGAATGTGTATGTCCCTTGAGTATTATAGCAGATATTCACACAGGACTTGGTATTCTAGAAGAACTCTTTTGGTGCACAAAGTCGATTTCATTAGGTCCTGTACAATATCTGACGCAAAGTCCAAGATAGACGCGTTAGACGCCACCCCTCAAAGTATATGTATGGGCAGCCTACAAACATTCACAAGTAATTTAGTCCATGCATTGTATACGCCTTTGCCCACCTTACTCACAAGTGCTTGCTGTTATATGGACATGCACCCAAAGGGTAGTCATTAATTATCAATATTATGTTTAAAAAATACTGTTTCGTAAATTAGTTTGTTTTTTCCGCCGTAGATGTACTGAGTTAGTTGGTACGTAATAATCAAGAAATTATGCTTTCAAGACGGAAATAGGGACCAAGCGAGAAGGAAAAGCTTCATGCTTGTGATGCGCTGCAGGATGCGGAAATAAAAAAAAAAACTAGAGACGACAGAGAGGGATGCAACACAGAGTGATGCGACACAGAGTGATGATGTTTTTTTTTTCACATCAGCAGCACGAATACGTGCGAAATAGCCCCAATCGCCACCTTATTAGAAAGAAAAGCTCTCCCACTCTCACACACGCACGCATGCGCAAGTGCGCACGCACGCACTATAGCCCACCATGGTATAGCTTAACAGGCAAGACGTCTCTCTGCTGTGCTTGAACGCGGGCTTAGATACCCAGCCACGGTGGCCCCTTTATGCCGCGCGAGGTACCCAGCCAATCTGAGAAGTGGCTAACTTACCTGTTTTTCCGCCTGATTCTTCCTTTCTTCATTCCTCTCCTCCGTGCTTTCATGTTATCTTATTTAGGTGAATGTTTGAGGCCCAGGCAGCCAAATTAATCCATGGTTAATCACTACGGTACTTCAAAATCGCATGATGTGTTTAATGTGTAAAATATCAATAATTTAATGTAGATATTATTATGTAGTTCACTTTTCTGCCTTGCTTTTTTATGCGAGCGTTTTTCTTCATATTAACAATCCTTATTCTCATTTCGCTTCAGACTTCTCCTAAAGGCACTCTGAAAATAGAGAGTGAAATGGATTCAATAGAATTCATAATTGCAAGGAAAATAAAGGACATAGTCATTAAAAGGTGTAAATGCTAACTTTTTACATTCAACGCTGTCAATTGAAAGTTAGCCTTTGTCCAGTTTAAATTCTTTTTTTTTGTTGTCGTTCTCGGATATATGTGGATATCAACAGAAACCAACTGGCCAACTTGTTATGTTTACCAATCCAGTAACAAAGTCTACCCACATGACTTTCTTTTTGTTTTCGTTTTTCACAGCGAAAGCTGTTGTGCGATCGCAACAACAGCAGATTTCGGTGCACGTAGTTGTCCACCGCCACCACCGATGACCGTGAGTGCTATTGTGCGAAATAAGGCAAAACGAAATGAGAAAAAGCACATTCAAAATTGAATGGTGTTTGTAACTGGGCTCTACTCTCTTCGTGTCAGTTGCGTATTCTACCACTGAGCCACATATGTGCTTGAAACTTCGCAAAAATATCCTATACAGGCGTCATGTCGGCCAAGGCATAGCGTTTACACATGTCATGTGACATGGTAGAAAATTAAAACAACAACCAGACGTCATACGATAGGAATCGCGCAAGGATTGACTCCTTAAACGCTTCTAAGCAACAGCAAAGCTCTCAAGCAGAAGTCTTCATCGTGATGAGCCACCGCGGAAAGGGCATACAATGCTTTACAGATGTGTAGCACGCACCACGCTTCTTCTAAAGAGGAAAACGAGGAGGAGAAAGAGGAAGGAAAGGCAGGAAACTCAACCCAGACGCGCGTTTGGTTTGCTATCCTACTTTGGGAGAATAGGAATGACGAATGAAAAAAAAAATAGGTAGAAAGAAAAGAACATACAAAAAAAGAGATAAACATGAACTTAAACGACACTGATGCGTTCGATAATAGTGGACGCAGGCCTTCAGATACATCACTTCCCACTGTAGATCGTTCAGTCATGGGGCCTAATGAATGCTTGCAAGCACTGAACATAAAAAAATACAGTACCTGCTGCACGGACCTTACGTATGGGGATTTCAGCTTACCTACAAATACGCGAAGTATGTCTAGTTTTGTTTAAAGCATCGCGAGAATTGAATTGTTTTCTGGCAACTTATCAGTCGCAAGGTCAGGGTTCATTCTTGCTATGTGCGCTGAGAAACTGAATGTCGCTGCAACTTGGGCAACGGACGCCAAGCTGCGCCAGTGGAGTCCCTACCTTCCATGTGTTCTGGTTTCTACCTGCCATCGCTTATCCGTGGGGGTGCGGCTTCAGCAATGTAGGCAAAGTGCAATCCACAGCAGCTATGCATTTTATTGTATTGGTTGTTGTAGTCTGAGTGGTAAAAGAGTAGGAAAGAATAATGAATAGTAGCATAATGGGTGCATCGCTACATACTCCACAAAAATCATGATGTCTTAAGGCGTAGTGGTTACCGTGCACGTATATTTGTATTAGTCGCCCAAGAGAGTTCTCAGGGGTATCTAGAAATGAACTGCAGAAGAGTACGCATTTGGGCTGGTAGATTTATATTTACGATTTAGTGCTTGGTTAGTGCCGTAGGCTCGGGTCCTTTCTTGTCCTGTCTTTTTAGTACCGTTTTTCCATTCGTGGTCTCTGGGAAAACCACTCTACCAGCTTTCATTATGTGACTGTGCGGCCTGTTCCGTGCAGGTCTAGTGTCTTTCTTTCTTTCTTTCTTTTCTTTATTCCTTTCTTTCTTTCTTATTTCTTTCTTTCTATTTCTTTCTTTCTTTCTTTCTTTCTTCTTTCTTTCTTTCTTTTTTTTTTCCTTCTTTTTCTTTCTTTTCGTTCTTCTTCTTTCTTCTTTTTTTTTCTACTTTCTTTCTTTCTCTCTTTCCTTCTTCTTTCTTCTTTCCCTCGTTCTTTCTTTTTATGTATTTTTTCTTTCTTTCTTAATAAATAATTTATTATTTTCGAGTGTGGCTTCTGACGTCCCTGTACTAATTACAAATGCATCGAAGTTTCGTCTTGGGTGAGAAATTTCATTCGTTCTCTTCTTTTCCAAAGTACGAGTACATCACGTTGTTTCGGAAACGTTTCTAACCCCCCCCCCTTTTTTTTTTTCATGTCTCACTCTCGCGGACAGCAACAGCATACGCGATTGCAACCGCTAAATGACTCCCGAAAAATAATGCAGGGTCGATGAGTAATGTTGTGAGACGACATTTTCGAAAACAATCAGCTCCGAGTTCATTAACGAAAATGAATCAATCATGCCACTGTTGTCAAATATGGCACCCCTTCTGCCAGGCACTACCACATCTGACCTTGTCGCATTGATCAAAGATATATCTGAGATGAACTGCGGTCGCTTCCATTTCATCAAAATGGGGGAACGAAACAAACAAGCCGCAGTGTACCTTTGCGTTTATGAAGCGAAAAGCAGCCATTCGAAAATAGATGACTAGCCGCATTTTTTTCATTTCATTGTTCAGAAGATACTCCCCATGCCCCGCAGACACTTAGCGACGGGTTTCGCAATATTTACAGCATTTTAGATTAAATTCAGGCCCATAAACCTGAAGCGGGAAAAACAGTCTCAGAAGTCGTACGAGTGCAACGGATAAAGTATAGCTAACAAACGCTACTGTGTGGACCAAATAATCGTTTTATATAAAGCCACTTGATAGGACTCAGCTTATCGCAGCGCAAGCACTTCGACGACTTTGAATGACAGCTCACTTTTGCTGACGCCACAGCATTTGCAAACCTGAGAATGACAACGCAGCTCGATAATGACACATCAGCATCAATGACAACAGGCTCAACGATTATCAGGGTAAAGAAAAAGACCCTGAGTAAAACAAAGCGAGTTTATAAATTGTGTCTGTTGTCACAGAGTTGTTACACTATGAAACCATTCGTGCTAGCAGCTGCCAGTTAATGGCTAATGACAATTACCAGACGCCTTAAAACAAAAGCCGTTTATGGTTCAATAAAACGAACAAGAAGGAGCACTTCCAGCATTACGGCTTGGCTCTCTCATCTGAAGCATTCTGCAAGGCGTGCACGTAAGGCTGACACCACGAAAGTGCAGGTACATATAGCAACGACTCATATTAGTGCGGGGTACAGCTGTGACTCCTCAGCAGCAAGAAGAGAACTCGCACCACAATGCACTCACCGCTGGACAGCTTGGAAACGATGGTGAATTCAGTCACTCGGCCTTCCGACTGGCGTTTCGGGTTCTCCGAATTTGCCTTTCATTTTCTTTGGGTCGCGGGAAACACGGCTGGAGATTAATGGCGGCGGTCTTACAAAGCCCTCTTCGTTTTCGACTCCCAGCGTGCACTTGAACCAAGGCGGAAGCACTTTATAAAGGCGTATGGTTCGCTCCTTTATTTATTATTTCTCCCTCCCGTCTCTCCCGCTTCTTCTTTGCCTCTATGACTTCTTCCGCGTATCGATCTGCTAAACAGCCCGACACGCTTGCTGCAGGCCCAGAAAATAAGCTGGGAGTGTGCATTGTTTCCCCTTCTGCGCAGCAGCGTTAAGCAAGCCAGGCTCATTTGTCTTGCCACGACATATTTTTAATTGTTGTCTTATCGATCTCATTACGCGCCTGTGGAGCGTGCGCGAGCAGCGGGCTTTGTTTGGGGGAGCACGCTGCGGCCCATCGGGTATCCGGGCTGTCCCGGCCCGCTCACCCCGGGGGCAAGGAGCCAATTAATTAATTAGCGGCCCGCGCACCCGTTCTCTGCTATGGCTGCACCTCCTCGTGGCAAACGCCAGCCGCCAGCACTCCGACTTTTCCGCGCTTAACTGGGCCGTCACGGGGTAGCACTGGCAGGAGGGACCATGCCCCACAGGTACCCTTTTCAGTGTCGGTCTCGAAACGTTTCAAACAGTGCTGTTGCAGTGTCAGAGCGACAAGACTGGATCCGACAGCGCACCCTACGACAAGACTGGCTCCGATAGCGCCCCCTACAACAAGACTGAATTCGACAACGCACCCTACGACCTTCACTCTTAGCCTCCGGGCAGCGTGTGTGTTTTCATGCACACCAGAGATGTCACCTCATTCCCGCTTCCCGCATCCGTAGTACCGCGGAGCGCAACGAAATTACTACACACCGTGAATGTACTCGCCGCGCATAAAAAAAGCAAATGTGAAATTAAAACTTGTATCTCGACCACAGATTTATGCGCGAGGCACTTTTTTGATGCCATAGGGCAAGAAAAACAAGACAAGAAGGAAAAAAAATGACGCAGAGATGCACGCGGCTTTCGCTTATTGGACCGACCTCGCTCTGATGAATAACAAATCAAACAATTCTATTTAGGTATGGGGACAGCATGCAGCCAAATACAGCAACGAATTTCTATCATTGCAAACGTGTGTCATATCTGTAGGTGAAAACATTAAAGTTGAACTTAAGAGAATGTTGATTAAGTTTTCAACGGTGGTATGTACACTGTCACGGTCTATTTTCGTTATGCGCTATTCATTTCCGTTCTGAGTATTAAAGAAGAAAACACATCTCATTCAGCATATGTTTAGAATATAGACATCTTTCTGACCCGTGATTTTTTTCACTTGTGGTCTTTTCCCGTAGTTACATCTACAAAAAGAATCAATATGAGTGTTTCACTCCTTCGCACACATGGTTAACCTCACATCTTTTCTCACTTTTATTTCCTCCACTGACAAACTCAAGTGGCACCCACCACAACGTGTCAACAAAATGCCTAGAATATACTGGCTAGTGTGCCGTCCCCGGCCTTCTAGGTGGCACCAGATTGGATGAATGGCGGCGACTGCCGCGTGGGGCACTGCAGCGTGGGTGGGTGCCGAGGCGCCGCCTGCTTCTCGTAGCCCGCCCTGTTTCCACAGCACTGGCGAGAGGGCCGTTGCAGTTTTTAAATGCGAAGCATTTTTTAGCAAACTTCGCTGACTTTGAGCATATCTATCTATCTATCTATCTATCTATCTATCTATCTATCTATCTATCTATCTATCTATCTATCTATCTATCTATCTATCTATCTATCTATCTATCTATCTATCTATCTATCTATCTATCTGTCTGTCTGTCTGTCTGTCTGTCTGTCTGTCTGTCTGTCTGTCTGTCTGTCTGTCTGTCTGTCTGTCTGTCTGTCTGTCTATCTATCTATCTATCTATCTATCTATCTATCTATCTATCTATCTATCTATCTATCTATCTATCTGTCTGTCTGTCTGTCTGTCTGTCTGTCTGTCTGTCTGTCTGTCTGTCTGTCTGTCTGTCCGGCCGTCTGTCCGTCCGTCCGTGTTGTACCTAGCCACCTACGACTTTTGCTCTCCTGGCCGTTTGGATAATGGTATCGATACTAAAATTGGTATGACATTGCATGGCTGTTTGACGAGCATAAGTGACAAGTCATAACATGAAAATCATAACATGTGTGTAATGATGAATGTTACAATTTACATTTCATGGTTTTGCTGTGGTTTCGACCCATGACGTGTTGCAAAACTGGCATCGTTTGACATGACTGCATGGCGAACCCAAGTGACCGACACTAACGTGGAAATCGTAACATGTGTGTCATGTAAAAACATGACTACATGCCATGCTCATGATGCGCTCGTGGTCGTTTTCATAGCTTCGAATATACCAAATTCGGTATTACGTGACGTGAATGGATGACGAAGGTAAATGACACGCCCAAACGTGATAATCATGATATGCATGTTATCTAACAACATGACAACAAACCACGCTCATGATGCACTCACGGCCGTTTCGCCAGCTTCACATATACCAAATTTGGTATCATGTGACGGTAAAAGATGACGAAGGTAAATGACACGTTCAAACATGATAATCATGGTATGGAATTCATGTGCGGCATAATTTACGTCCACCTCGTAACGTTATGCTGATTTTGAAGTGGCATATCAACCTTCCTCATCCACGCTTTGCGTATCATGGATTGTCACTGTACGTGGGATCTCCCATTTTGTTGTCTGCCATTTTGGCTTGTGTTGTAAGGATCCTAGCAGCATTTTTTTTGTGAAACAAACTAAAGCTGCTCTGTATTAACAGAATACAATAATGCGGGTGTACGTATACGCGTGCCTACTAGACTATGTATTAGAGCAGTGCGTGGGGGCAGTAGCCGTTTATACCCGAGCTCTAGAAACTTCTAGTCACCTTAGCCCACCTACTGTGATTAGGCACTCAGTCATGTCCCCGATAGGGGAGAGAAAATGAAAGAAGCGAGAAGGCCCTCTTTTTCCTCTTTTAATAAATAGCCACTTATATGCTGTGCGAACTCAGTTCTATTGTCTTGGCTGTGAGAAGGCCGCTTTATGTGCTTAGCTGAGGCAGTTTCTTCATTCATTAGCATTATAAAAAGTTTATGAAACATATAGCTAGTATGAACAAAAATTTTATTTAAAAATTTACCAAGACGTGCAGATGACAACACCTTATTTATACGAAGTAAAGAATAATTATTTTACATATCAGCAAAGCAGAGGAGATAAATTCTAGGGGGGGGGGCGCTCTCTCTTATCCACCGCCTGTCTGGCCCCTTCCTCGTCCGAGTTTATTAGCTCTATGCCACATTTTGAAGCATATATAAGTAATCTTAGCAACTAGCCTAAAAGCCACATTGACGAAATGTGTTCGCCGTACAACCTTGTATTGAAGTAATATAATGAAAAAGTGTTGAAAAGGGAATCGATTATGAGAAAGAAATACAAGAAGACATATTGCATGGAAAGAAACTATAACTAAATACTAAAAAGAAAGCTTGAGAAGGCTACAGAAAGAGGATGCGAGAAGTTTAGAGAAAGATCGACGAAGAATAGTAAGACCGCCACAAAGAAATAATCGAGAAAGAGAGAGAGCAAGAAACACAGCAATACAACTAAAAAAGATACAAAACGATATACACAAAGAGTAATAAACAACGAAGAAAGAGAGGAAGAAAGGACGAAAACATTACATGTCTTAGCAAAATATGTAGGCCTATAGGTACAGTGAACATGTAGGCGGGGACAAAGGAAGACTACACAAGACATAGTTCTATGCGCATGTCTTCAGTGTTCTTCCTTAGTTCCCGTCAATGTGCACTGTAAGCCTTCCATGATGCATTATCGGCTAGCTTACCAAGCCATTCATCGCGAAACAGCAACCGCAAGGACTATCCCTCAATTGGTGCCCACCAACTGTACTGTTTCTTTCGCATGCGGCATCTGGGTGCAAGGTGTGCTAATTTTCTTTTTCGAGAAAGAAAAACGTGGTTCTGAAGGAGTACTTATTGTCCAGATATTGTTTGCATGAATCCTCAATCATCCTAAAGAAATGTTTTGGAAACTATAAGAGATGTGGCTTCAGCGATACGCGTGAGGACTCCTTGAATTTTTTGGTGTACTTTGCGGTACAGGTTAGGGTTAGTATGGTGGTTGGAATGCTGCAGCAACTATTGGCTGTACGTAAATTAAGCCTTTTCGAAGTACACAATTTCAAAATCTAGGATGTGGTGATGTTACTCGCTTCACTTTCGTAATAATCGTAAGCTCCTGTTCCTTCTGGCAGAGATCTTTAGCCAATATGGCAGGCATGTGTGGTTCACAGATTTACGATGAAGGCTTTCACTGGTGGTCGTTCAGCTTCGAAATTTCGCGCACTAGCTACTTCGTACACTCAGATTGTGGTGTACTGTTCAAGCTCGGGACACAAGATCCCTCAACGGCCAAGCTCGCTTCGGAGCGCTGCTTCGGCGTACGCTTTGCTGAACTGTCTAAAGACAACTTTATTTTTGTTGTAGTTTTGCTGGTACTTTGCTCCAAATGTATCCAGAATATTCAGGGAATATTGTGGGTACCGCATCAGGTTTGAGGTGTAGCTTCTCGTGGGGGGTGGGGGTTATCTTGTTGAACCCGCCGTCCACGCGCTGATGGTGAGCATGCGCTCAATAAAATTCCCATCAAGGTTTTTTTCACAAACCACCGCAGTTGGTGGCAGTCTCGTGTCCACTTCTTTATCATTCTGTCCCATTCCGCTGTGCAGTGTTCTTGAGCCGTGCCGTATCTTGAGCCGTGCCGCTGTTCTTGAGCCGTGCCGCTGTGCAGTGTTCTTGAGCCGTGCCGTATTGAGCCGAGTCGAGCACACAAGAAAAAGGCCCGAAATACTTAATGAGCAGAAGCAATTGGTGAGTATGCATGCAAAAACTTTGTCCCTTTGGTCAATTTGCACGACCCTCTGTCAACAACTTGGTGTGTAACACACCACCAAGTTTATGTGTGGCAAGCAGAGTATTTCGCCTGACAAAGGTCTTCAGCATAAGGAGATATTAAGAAATACAGTTACGTACTGAAGTACTTGTTATGGCACTGAAGTTATTTTTAATAAATGACTTGCGATATAACGGTCAACGACAGCGATCGAGCTCATTGGAAGATGCGCTTGCCGTATACACGACTGGGAAGGAAATTAGTGCATTGGTGGCGCGTCAGTGCCCAGCACGTATAGTAGACTTTCCCCGAATGCACTTGGCCAGAGGAATCGTTATTTCTTGGCTGACCGCGCTTGAACCACATTTCAACATCCACGGACGAACGCGGTCGAAACGTGGAAGCTGCAGGGAAACACCCAGTTGCGCTACCAGCGTTGCCAGTGCCGCAGAATTCCGCCGCAACAGGCCCTCGGCTTTTGACAGCATTCACGTATATCAGGAAACGTGTACCGACGTGCCAGTAAAGGAAAGAAACAGGGAAAAATATTGGGAGGAAAAAAATACGGCATTGCTATTCCAAGCGTTATAGAACCCCAAAGTTGCACATCTGACCCACGCACGAGAGTTTTGCTTCTTTAGCCTCCCAGTTTTATTTTCTCGTCTTGAGCAGGTTTTGTATATGTATGTGCACGGCGCATTGCGAAGCTCTGTACGACCTCGGAGAAAGCAGCCCTGGGCGCCTCGGTGGGCCAACACAAAATGGGTAACGCCGGCGGTGCCTCTCGCCTTTGCGTTCGTGGCGTCAGCCACACCACGGAAGGGGATGCAGCCAAGGGTGCGCTGCCAACAAAGCTACACATTGCAGCCACCTCCCGTTGGCAGGCGCTAGGAAATCTCTGAATCGGACTATTTGCGGACGCCTTACTCTTTCGTGTATCTTTGTCTCGTTTCTTTGTGCCTCTTGCTTTTTCTGTCGGATAACTTAGGACATCGTAAACGAGTTTCTTCCGGCCAGCGAGCAGGAATTCTCAGCCTGCGAAAATGTTCGGAAAAATAAGAGCGACGAGAGAGAGAGAAAGAGAGAGAAAGGCGATAAAAACTGCCCATACGCCTCACTCTTCAAGTCAATACCATTGGGCGATGGAACGCGCCTGTGCTAACGGTTCACTGAAGGTCTCGTCTGATTTAGGCTTTTGTGATTTTCATTCCATTGCGTACGTTCCGGAATTAGGTTCATTCTCTTTCGTACTTCTAATCACTTTTTTTGTTCGGGCTAGATGTCCTTTTTAACTAGGATAGGAAACCTTGCAGCTCGCTGCATGGGATCGTCTTCATACGGGTTTACGCGAGCGCGATGAGTTGGAGCATCGCAGCACTCGCGCCCGTCGAATGTACCAGCAATAGAAACCTATAGATCACACTAAGATCACACTAAAAAAAAGCAGAGACTATCGGTTACTATTTTTGGTGAGTGCAGACATGTTACGTGTATTACTTTCTTTTGGGTTCCTCGTTTTTTCGACGAGATCATAATGATTCCCGAGAAAGTTCACGTGTGTCTGCAAAGAGAGTCGTATTCATCGTTGCCTGTCAGCTTCAAAAGAAGTGTCAGAGGACTCCTCTTGTCCTTAAACCATTTTACTGCACTAACACTTCCGAGTTTTACACACCAACATGAAAGTATACTACCAAAAAGGTAAAACTAAATTAATTAATATGGAGCAGCGGGTGTGAAAAAGATTATTTCTGTGCTCTTATGTGCCAAAATAACGGTCTAGTTACGATGTACGTTGTACAGACAACAAAACCAGGCGGCAATTCTGCGCATTGTTGAAAGCCCCTGCTACACTGAATAAAGCCAGTAGGTGACGAGATAGCTGCTTGAGCTAGTTGGTATTGCTTATTCGAGAAAGAACTACCTTTTTTATGTGCGCGAAACCGTTACACGTTGAGGCTGCATGCATTCTAACTCCTTGCATCCTGCGCCCGCATCCTGGCAGCATGATTGCTGTCGCTGTCTTTCTCTCGCTGCGCTACCCTGAACTGAGGCGCTGAGCTGAACTGGAGCGCGTACTAAACCATGTTGCTCGTGCCACCTCCTCCACCTCACATCCTCGTGCCAAGCGAGGAGAAGGCCCTCGGTAACCGTCTCTCCAACCCCTCCTCCTCCCGAGAGCGCGAGAAGATGGGAGAGCTGGCGCATACGCAGTAAAGATGGCCACGTCGCACACCGGATTGGTTACGTCATAAGTTGCTTCGAATCTAAAAGAGTAAGAACACTTAAGTGAGCGTGCTGGGAGTTGTGTGAAACAAAGATGAGTGTATCATTTCTTTCTTTTCTGTGTGAGACAAGCGGGTTCCTGGCGTGGTCAGTGTAGGCGATTTAGGTGGCACGTTCATCTGTATGCGAACTAAGCAAACGATCATATTGTTTGTGCTTTTTCCCCATAAACACGGATGCCGTGTTTTGTACAAAATAGTACACGTCTTGAAATGGCGCGTCACTCAAATTTTTGATGTGTGAATTTAAAGGCATTGCACGGCTCGCAGACTACAGGTAGAGTGAGCAGAAAGTGTAAGTGATGTCTGACTCTTCGGTGTTGTAGTATGCAATTACTGTTTCGAAAATTCCGTGCTGCGTACGGAAAGATCTTCCGCATCAACTGGTGCTCTAGAACACTTTTTTCCACAAAGTATTGAATTAGCGGGACTCTGCTTGAGAAGTCGACTTAACATTCGCACCATTCACTCAAGGGCCACTCATATACCAACCAAAGGGCAATACAAAAAAAGGCATGTGAAGAAAAAAAAACACAAATCGTGATTTCTCTTTGCGTTCACCTCAGCACTTATCTGGTGATTTCTCTTCAATACGCAGTTTCACAAGCTCATTTCAGTGTTCCATGTTTTCAAGGCTTCATCGGCAATGCGTAGTCGCGTTTACCAAGCTTGCGGAATGAGGGAGACATGCTTGTCCTCAAGGAAATGCAATTAACGGAAGCGCACGCTCTAAGATAACGTACGCGCAGTAGCTAAAATGGGTGAGCCGATGACTTTCGATGTTTTAATTGGCTTTATGTATATAGCATTCAGCCCTGGCATCACGCATGGAAACTTTAGGCTGCCTTGTTTTTAAATGGGGGACTCAGGATTGGTTATGACCACTTGAGTTTTCTTTACGCGCATTAAATCTATGAATACCTTTACAAAAACAAGCTGTGCAATTAATACAACTCCTACCCTTTCGTTCCCACATGGCCCCTTTTTTTAAAAAAGCATGGACTGGTAGTAATTATATATATGATATAAAATAGCAATGATCATATGTCGTGAAGTTAAGTCTAATAAAGTGGAATTTTCGAGGAAGTTTTACAAGCAGGACCACAGTCTTAACTTACGACACACCATCTTCAAGAAAAATACGCTTCGTAATAACTACGATACACCAAACCTAACTGACCGAATTCCCCACTTCCTTAATGTGCCCCCGACTGTGATGACAATAATTGAACAAAGTTCCTTCCTTTATGTCTTTAAAAAGAAGATACACACATTCCTCCTAAAACTCGGAGTTTCATACCTCTTCCAGTTCATCTTCTTATCTTGCGTAACTTGTATATGCGGCCCAATCCTGTTTTTTTATTTTTTATTTTAGCCGCCATTGTTGTGCATAAATAGTTTATCGTGGGTATTTTAGTGCTAATCCTAATTATGCACATTTTTGTCAAATGGCTTGACATCAGAAAAAAATTGCTATTGTTTGGTGCTATTGTATACATTGCCAGCTATGTTTCTGTGAATTAGGAACCCCACTCCCAGTTCTCTTCTGTCTGCCAAGCCCCGATAGCAAAGGACGTGCCCATTCCGTAGCACGTATAGGACTCATCTGTTCTCCTAACCTCACTGAGCCCTATTATATCCCATTTACCACCCTCTAGCTCCTCGAATAGTACAGCTAGACTTCTCTCACTAGATAAGGTTCTAGCGTTAAATGTTGCCAAGTTCAGGTTCCAATGGCGGCCTGTCCGGATCCAGAGATTCTTAGCACCCTCTGCTGCGTTGCAGATCTGACCGCCGCCGTGGAAAGTTGCTTCGCAGCTGCTGGGGACTGAGGGCTGTGATTATTTGACGTAAGCATGTGGGAGGCAGTGGCCAGATACTGCACCAGGGTGGCCAAGCCTTCTCTGGTGAGGGAGTGTGTTCCCGGCGGTGGTTACCGGTGAGGCCGCACCCCAGGCCTCTTTATGCTGTTCCATCAACACGCGGATTTTTTTTTATCCCGTTGGGAACTGCGCGGCATCGGGATTAAAACCACGAACCTCTTGCATGCGAGGCGGATGCTCTAACCACTACGTCATCACCGCATCATAGAGGAATACTATAGCATTAATGAAAGGGTGGTAGGTATAGCAATTCAACTGAATAAAAGATACAAGATGAAGGTAGTACAGGCTTACGCGCCTACATCCAGCCATGATGACGCTTCAGTTGAAAGCTTCTATGAAGACGTGGGATCGGCAATGAATAAGGTAAAAACACAGTATACTATAGTGATGGGCCACTTTAATGCAAAGGTAGGGAAGAAGCAGGCTGGAGATCAGGCAGTAGGAGATTATGGCATCGGTACTAGAAACGCCAGAGGAGAGCTACTAGTAGAATTCGCAGAACGCAATAATTTACGGATTTTGAATACCATCTACCGAAAACGAGAAAACCGACAAGTGGACATGGAGGAGCCCTAAGGGCGGAAATAAGAACGAAATAGACTTTATAATGAGTGTACATACAGGAATCGTGCAGGATGTGGAAGTGGTTGGCAAGGTACGTTGCAGTGACCATAGAATGGTACGGTCTCGAATTCGCCTAGACTTGAAGAAAGAACGAAAGAAACTGATACGCAAGAAGCCAATCAATGAGCGAGCACTGAGAGGGAAAGTACAGGAATTCAGAGTGTCGCTGCAGAACAGGTACTCGGCTCTTAGTGAGGAAACCAACCTTAGCGTAGATACAATGAATGATAATCTGACGAGTATTATTACGGAGTGTGCAGTGGAAGTTGGAGGCAAGGTAGTTAGACAGGACACTGGCAAGCTTTCCCAGGAAACGAAGAATCTAATTAAAAAGCGTCAAATCATGAAAGTGTCAAGTACAACAGACAAAATAGAACAGGCAGAGCTTTCGAAGTTGATTAATAGACGTAAGGTATGCGATGTAAGAAGGTATAACATGGAGAGAATTGAACACGCTCTGAAAAATGGAGGAAGCGTCAAAGCAGTGAAGAGGAAACTTGGGATAGGCAAAGTCGGATGTATGCACTAAGGGACAAAGAAGGCAAAATAACTACCAATATGGATAGGATAGTTAAAATAGCGGAAGAGTTTTACAGAGATCTGTACAGTAGCGGAGACAACCACGACCTTAATACTATAAGAACTAGCAGTAACCCAGATGACACCCCACCAGTAATGATAGAAGTCAGAAAAGCTTTGGAGAGCATCCAAAGAGGCAAAGCTGCTGGTGAGGATCAGGTAACATCAGATCTGCTGAAAGATGGAGGACAGATTGTGTTAGAAAAACTAGCCACCCTGTTTACGAGGTGTCTCCTGACGGGAAGAGTACCAGAGTCTTGGAAGAACGCTAACATCATCTTAATACATAAGAAAGGAGATGACAAGGACTTGAAGAATTAGAGGCCGATCAGCTTGCTCTCTGTAGTATACAAGCTATTTACAAAGGTAATTGCTAACAGAGTAAAGAAAACATTAGAATTCAATCAACCAAAGGAACAAGCAGGATTTCGAACAGGCTACTCAACAATTGACCACATTCATACTATCAACCAGGTAATAGAGAAATCCTCAGAGTATAACCAACCACTATACATAGCCTTCATAGATTACGAGAAGGCGTTTGATTCAGTAGAAATATCAGCCGTCATGTAGACACTGCGGAATCAGGGCATAGATGAAGTATATATAAACATTCTGAAAGAAATCTACAGGGGATCAACTGCTACCATAGTGCTTCATAAAGAAAGCAAGAGAATACCAATGAAGAAGGGTGTAAGGCAGGGCGACACTATCTCCCCAATGCTATTTACCGCGTGCTTACAGGAGGTTTTCAGAAGCTTAGAATGGGAGCAGTTAGGGATAAGAGTTAATGGAGAATACCTTAGTAACCTGCGCTTCGCCGATGACATTGCATTGCTGAGTAACTCAGGGGACGAATTGCAACTCATGATTACGGAGTTGAACAGGGAGAGCAGAAAGGTGGGTCTTAAACTTAATCTGCAGAAAACGAAAGTAATGTACAACAACCTCGGAAAGGAGCAGCGCTTCGAGATAGGTAATAGTGCACTTGAAGTTGTAAAAGCCTATGTCTACTTAGGGCAGGTAATAACCGCAGAGCCGAACCACGAGATTGAAGTAACTAGAAGAATAAGAATGGGGTGGAGCACATTCGGCAAGCACTCTCAAATTATGACAGGTAGATTGCCACTATCCTTCAAGAGGAAGGTATATAACAGCTGTATCTTGCCAGTACTTAGCTACGGAGCAGAAACCTGGAGACTTACAGAGAGGGTTCAGCTTAAATTGAGGACGACGCAGCGAGCAATGGAAAGAAAATTAGTACACACTAAACGAAAATGACCTGAAATAACCTCAGAAACTTGGTAAACCATTTGTCCTCTAGCGCACTACCTTTCCTGGGTTTTTTTTACCACCTACTACCGAGGTAAAAATTTACTCTCGTGCTAACTGAGTTTTTGAACGTAGGGAGAGTAGTAAATATTTACCCCAGTGAGGTTTTCAGCGAGTATAGAGAGAGTAAATTTTTACTACCTTCACAAGGTTTTTGAGGTGATTACTGGGAGTTATTTCTGGGGGTAAAAAAATAAAAATTGACGGGTGCATTCGGCCAGAGACGACAAATTTATTGAATATCAGAACTGATTGAATTTATTGAACGGCAGAATTGGTGACACATAGATTCACATACAGACAAACACGCACACACACCAAATGCAGAATAATACACCACTAGCACAGACTGCACGCGTTGCTCAACTACACTTCGACAATCCGGTATATATATAGGCACGACTTTTTGACCGGCCAAGTAGTACCGGTAGGAGAGCTCTTTTTTTCCATCGATTAACAACAACGCTTGAAGGTGCAAGCGTAAGCTTCAAGTGGGCTGCAGGGCACTAAATGTCACACCGACCTTTTATTATAAATCTACACGATCTCACCTTTTTGATTATCCAATTATTGCTTGGCACACCGGGCTCTTTGCCCCGCGCGTGTTAGCACTGCTGATGCACAAGTCCATAAAATATACCTAAGTACACACAAACCATGGTAGTTCAATGATTTTAATTGAGCGACGGTGCACAAACACAGTAGCAGCACGTATTCATCACAACAGGCGTAGAGGAGCGGTGCGCGCCTGCACACAAGCTTCTTACCGACGGCGTTCTAGGCCTTTTCGAGGAGCACGGCTATCCGATGAAACACAGCTGGCGATCACAGAACACATATCTTGTGCGAATTTCGTCGTCATTTCATACACAAATGAACGCGTGACCGCTATCTTGCGGGGACGGGGCGGTGTATGCATACTTCCAACGAAAGACCACCATCCGGGCAGGTCCGGGTTTTCTTCGTGCTCACCGGCCGCCGCTTGTTGGTTCCGTCTGCCTCTTATCGGCTTCGCGCTACATGTTTGAGAACAGTTGGTGCATGAGGTGGGCAATTCGGGCAGCACTTTACTCACGCAGACATCGCCTACTGTGGAACAAAATATATGCGATGCTTCTTTCACCTGCCCCGGCGACACACTCCCACTAGTCACTGGTGGCCGCGGCTCGGTGCCGACGACAGAGTGAAGAATTTTGCTTATTGCTTCTCCAGCAGGCAAGCACGGACGACGACACCAGATTGATTTTGTTACCACTGGCAGATCTGGAGATATCCGCGAACTGGAGATATTCGCGACGTGCAGGTTCGGAGGCGCTCGGAAGGGCACGGTCGCTCGATGATGTAGGAAACACGTGAGATCCATCAGCCCAACCAGACACACAGATACCGAAGGAATCTTCGATTTGGCTTGCACTAGTTCAGAAAAGTGCCGCAGCGGTGCCAAGCGGTGCAGTGAGCGTGCAGCGCCGGTCGAGCAAGTGCAGGTGCAGCCTCAACCACGCCTCGGCACTAGCCGACACTAGCGCGCGACGGCTACAGCCAAAACGAAGGCGTGAGTTGACGTGAGTGCAGGCCGGAGAACACCTTGTAGTGTAAGCCTAAAATAGCCGCCTCCGCCGCCTTGTCCGATCAATACACGGCCGTGATGGCACTTCTTGTGACTGCGATGGAATTGCTGGACTCGAGCAGCGACGACGATTCCGTCAGCGGTGCCGTTTGCAGTGACTGCGACGATGAGTACGACGATGCGTGCATCTTGGTCGCGTGCGCGTTGGTGCGCGACGATGCCAACCGTGTACCCGGGTACGAAAGCATTATCGGCAGGTACCATGAGTATGAATTCAAGCGCCTCTTCAGGCTGTCCAGGGAGACTTTTGATAGTTTCAGTGCCAAGTTCAAGACTTCAGCCTTCTACCCAAGGGCAGTGCAAGGCCGCCAACAAATCAGTGCCGAAAAAACATGCCTCATAGCGCTTGTGTACCTAGGCTCACAAATATCTATGTACGCCATAGGCGACAAATTCGATGTTACCGAGTCGTCTGTTCATGTTTGTGTGACACGGGTCGTTCACTTCTTACACGCTATTAGCGATGAGATAATTTGCTGGCCTAGTAGCGCGGAAGTGACCCGCATAAAGAACGGCTTCCTCGCCAAAAGTAAAGGCAAGGGCCCAAGAAACACCATCGGCTGTATCGATGGATCACACATCGGGATACTCACTCCAAGCGAATCTACGCAGTCTTACTTCAACCGGAAAAAGTGGCCTTCGATAATCCTGCAAGGAATCTGCGACGACAGGAACAAGTTGCTGAACGTGTTTATTGGGTTTCCAGGTTCGGTTCACGACGCCCGTGTCCTGAGGGAGAGCCCCTTCTTTGCACGCGCAATTCAGGAATGTGAAGACAATTATATACTGGGTGACAGTGCATATCCACTGATGCCATGGCTCATGACCCCATTCAAGGACAATGGAAGTTCTTTTCCTACGTGGAAAAAGAGCTTCAATAAACGACACAGTCAACAACGAGTGCTTATTGAGAACACCTTCGGCCTGCTTAAACAGCGTTTTAGGAGGCTCTACCTTGTTGATGCAAAAAGTGTGCAACAGTGCTGCTATATAGTTATGGCTGCGTGTGTGCTACACAACATGTGCAACGATGAAAGGGACTTCCTTGAGGAACTTGCAACGCTTCCCCAAGAAGAAGATGTGGGCAATGATGAAAGTGAAGGAGATTTTGATTGCAGTCTGCCAGGCTACAGTCAGTCTCTGCGAGAGTTCATTGCAAAGGAACAGTGCTAGAAGTTCATCTTTGCTTCGCGATTTATTCAGTGTGCAAATGTTTTGCGAAGTGGGGTGCCGCGTCTAGAAGCAATGTTTTTTTTTAACAAATTAGATGGAGTAGACACTGCTAGTGTTATAAAAGTTTATTGCCCATATTATAACCCGTCCTTATTTGAGAGTACGTCGATCAACCGATCGAATCGCTGCATGCGCTCATCATGCCGCTTTGCCTTTGCCTCTTCCCATTTTTTTCTTTCCTCCAGTTGTTTCACTGCTGCCTCCTCTTGCTTAGCTCTCGAAGCTTGCATTTTTTCTAATGCCTCCAAGAGCGGCGTGACTTGGGACCTACTCTGGCGCTTCCTTTTTGGCGTTGTGCTGCTCCGAACTTTGGATGCTGTGTTGCACTCGACTGGGACTGCTGCATCTTGAGGTGCTTCAGTGATGCTGGTGCTGTTGAAAGTAATTGTACAGGTGCCATGTCATTTCCAGGCTACAGCACAAATTAAGTAATTTTTACTTACTCTGGACTTGCACTAGGCAGGATTGTTTTTCCAGGCTCCAAGAGCAGCCTTGGATTTACACTATGTTCTTTTTCCAAGACTTCTGCCAGCTCTCTGTAATAGACACTATGAGAATCACTGAAGATATGAAGACACAATCGTAACTTACTCTTCATATTCACAGTTCACACGGTGGTGACCTGAAGAATTGTTGTCTTTTTTTGACTTTTTATATGCTCTGTCCAGCGACTTCCATTTGTTTTCCACTTGTGTGGCAGTCACGTTGCACAAGAACTCCGTATTGATGGCCTCAGCCAACTTCTTCCACAGAAGCCTTCTTGTGCTAAACAAAAAAGCAAAGCACAGTTAGTAGGAAAGAAGGAAGCGACGTAACGTGACCCAAGTCTTGCAGTAGCACATGAACCTTTCCTTAGTACTTCATATGTGTAGCTTTCAGGGATAATTGCTAGGGATGTTCGATTATTCGAAAATTTTGGATAATGAATCAAACAGCACTGTATTCGGTTCCTAAGTCGAATCGAATTGCACATATTCTAAGTAACAAATATTCTTTTAATAATCGGCACTGGCGGGAGAACCCCAAAACAACGAAACAGCTACAAGTCATTCTTTCAATCCCTAATGTGACCTGTACGCAGCCCAAGCTTTTGCAAGACTACCTACACTATATTGATTGTCGAATGAATGCGCTTCTGAAAGCTCCATTCTTGCTCAATTTTTACTGCACTTTAGCTGTATCGCATTTATCAGCTCCTGTCTTCGTCTTGTAATAACCAAAGGTGGGAACTACGAGTGCTTGCAGCTTCACGACTAGCAACAGATACAAGTTTTGCGTTTGCGTAAATTGTTCTTGCAGATGTAAATTTCAACGCCCATTGTTATCCGCTTTTAGTGCGCAGGCCATGTTGTGATGACGGGTTGATCTGCTCCGTTACATATTTAGTTGTATCTGCAATGTTTGGTTGTAAATTGTTTTGTTTTTGTGTCCCAATTTTATTTAAAGTGAGGTGACAAAGTCTCACGTTGATAACGCTAGTCAATGCCGTAGTTGAACCTACAATTACAAAATGTTACGAATATTCTAGTTCCTGCTGCATACGAGATTACCTTAGTTTTCGTAATTGTGGTATTTTGAGTAGATTCAAACTGACTGTAATGGCCTTTGTCGAAAGTTTGTGACTATTTGTTTCAAATAAAATGTTCTGTTCTAAGGCTGTTTTGAAAATGGTCTACTTACTATTCAAACAGTATTCAATTACTATTTGTATTCTATTTGGTGCCATTACTATTTGACTCTTACTTGATTAGGTTCCGAAATTCACTATTCACACACTTCTGATAACTGCGAACGTTCTTTTTGTGCGGGAAGCATTATGTTGGAGAAGTTGAACATTGTGTAAATCACTCTTTTGGATCATAAAGCTTCACTAAGGAGACAGCCATATTCTAACCTGTCTTTGCATTGTAAAACATGCAGCTGCGCAACCTTGTTTGCTGACACGACGGCGCAGTCTAGGTTCAAAGATAGGGTAGCACGTGTCAAGAAGCATATCTCTTTTAACAATGAGCTGCACCATCTTGAAAAGTGGCAGTGCGAGAGAAATGCGGACAGACAGTGAAGACACAAGGACTGCAGGGCGAGACTTGCTAGAGATGTGCCTCAGAATAACAACATGCAATTCCCTCTAGTGCAAATTCTCAAGGCAGCACTACACTTGCAACATGGCTTGAGCTTGGAGGTGCTGCACCTTATCTTGTTGGTGCTTGCCTAGAGTGAAACGGAATAATAAAAAGCTGCAAATAATTTTGGACATAGGATGACATACCGAAGTGCCCTGGTTTTTCCCACCAAGTCCTTCATTTCCGAGTATTTGGCGATGAAGAACCTTGTTTTTCGGGCGCTCCAAAGCTCTTCCACATCTTCAGCCGACGCGGCTGCTGCTGGAAATGCGGCTAAAGCCCCATCGCTGTCAACGTCGCCGTCGCAGGCAGGAGAAGGCGTCGGCGGTTGTGCCGGAGGGGGGTCATTTTCACGATTCCCTGCCATGAACCGCAACGTAACGCGCTTGCCGTCTGCAAGGGCGAAAACCAAGATTAAAAATACCGACATAGCATAAGCAATGCTACGAGGCTGTTTGCTGACCGACTACGACTCCTGGCCGCTAACCACGTTTTTTGGCAATGCATGCAGCCTGACTTACCTGATGCCTCATAGACGTAACCGTTGGCGTCCGTCATAAATGACCCGTCGGGATTGTGAAGTGCCTTAACTTCCTTTTGAACGCCCTGAACAACTATTTGCAACGTCGTCTGCTCTGGCCTTGGGGGGACGCCCGCCATGCTGCACTACTCTGCACCTGCTTTGGAGTGCGTGCACGCCGGTACAGAACTCGTCAGGAACTAGGCTTACACCTAGACAAAACGAGGGAGCCAGTGCAGAGGGTGCGACAGAGGGCGCGCGCTGCTCCGGCAAAACGAGGACGAAGGTGCTGCACCCTTTGAACTGGTTCAGCCGGTGCAGCCAAAACGAAGAGACCTCGAGCTTCTTGCACTGTCTGTCTCCAAAGCCACCGCCGAGCAAAAGCAACAATTTGCGAAAATATGCAGGACAACTTTCCACAGCAGGTTTTCTTTCTTTTTTTTTTCTCTTTTGAGAGCCCCCCCCCCTCCTCCGTCTTTTTCTTTTTTTCTTTCAAAAAATGCTGTTCTCGCTTGTTGTGCTTATGCTACCCCCAGTTCCAGTAAAAGTGCGCTGACTCAAAGTCAGTCCAGAGGCACGGCGATGCAAAAAAAAAACAAAAAAAACATCTGTGGGCTTTCGGTACCTTCAGTATTCACTGAGAGCGTCACAAGGAGGGTATGGGGCAAAAGCCACCAAGCAGCTGCACCTTGAGGTCACGTGGTAATAAACCCTGAAACGCAGGTTAAAAATCACGTGATAGAAAACTCCCTACGTAGTAAAACTGGATTTTGACATCCTTTTACTACTTGCCTGAGAGGTGGTGGTAAAACTATGTCATGTACCATCTTTTACTCCTACGCGAGGTAGTAATTTTAAACGCGAGGGAGTTTTCAGAGGTCATGAGCCGGAAAAAACCCCAAACTCGGATAGTTTTTGCTTACAGTGTAGGTGTAACCTTAAGAGACAAGAAGAGAGCAGAGTGGATTAGGGGACAAACGGGGGTTAAGGATATCATAGTTGAAATAAAGAAGAGGAAATGGACGTGGGCCGGGCATGTAGCGTGTAGACAGGAAAACCGCTGGTCATTAAGGGTAACTAACTGGATTCCCAGAGAAGGGAAGCGGGTTAGGGGGAGACAGAAGGTTAGGTGCGCAGATGAGATTAAGAAGTTTGCGGGTATAAATTGGCAGCAGCAAGCACAGGACCGGGTTAACTGGCGGAAAATGGAGAGGCTTTTGTCCTGCAGTGGACGTAGTCAGGCTGATGATGATGATGATTGTATACATTCAATCTCGTTCTTTTATATATAACCACTTACGTATACACGTGTGTACACAGGAGGTTGGCGCATTGTCAGATTTTCTTTGCAGTTACGCCAAAACCCTAGGGAATTTCGTATAGGGATTGTATGAAATGAATATTGCCACGTTTTTTCCCCAAGTTTTCTTATCACCCCATTTCGCTGTACGCAGTTCTCAGCGCAAACTGCCCCTACAGTGTTCAAGAAGCTCCAGGACTGCAGTAGATCATTGTGTTTTGATTACGCCCACTTTGTGAGCATTTTAGATTATTCTGGAACCTACGTCGCACCTAACGGTAACGCTAGAATGTTCGATGGAGAGTGTATAGATGCTGACACGCTTCGCCGCTTGTCAGTTGATCGACGGCCGACGCTCTCTTGGCCACTATCAGTGCCAGTGTATTGCTTTCATTTTGCGCGGCCGCCAGTTCTGCCCGAATCAACAGTTTCTTCTTCGACCTGGAGTCTGCTCCCTTCGTTCACGTCACGACTCCGTGACATCTGGTGAAGGTCCTGCTTCGTTCATGTACCGGACACCCCCGTCAAGCCGTGAACCCAGCCCACGTCGCGAAGAAAACACCACCAGCCACGAGCACCGAACAAGCCGCAGGCTGCCGGGTTTCCCTCCGGAGTACGATCCTCTGCACTAAAAGGCTCGGAACACCAAGGCTATGTCCTCGACCGCGGCAATGATGACAGCTGCTGCGCCACAGCCCGCGATCGTGATGCAGCAGCCAAGGGAACCACCTATTTCCCATGGGTCATCGTTCGAAGTCCCAGATACCTGGCTAGAGACCTACGACCGAGTGGCCGCCCTCAACCACTGGAACGCGGAAGAGAAGGCCCGTCGCGTCTACTTTTATCTGGAAGACGCGGCAAGGACCTGGTTCGAGAATCGGGAGTCTGCCCTTCAAACGTGGGTTCTTTTCTGCGGCGCATTCATGCAAACGTTCATGAGCGTCGCTCACAAAGAGAAGGCCACTGCGTTGCTGGAGTCCCAGGTGCAGCTGCGCAATGAAAATGTCGCCATTTTCACGGAAAAAAATTACCCACCTCTTCCGCCATGCTCACCCCAACGGGTCCAAGGAGAAGAAAGTCTGTTCCTTCATGCGAGGGGTAAAGCACGACATCTTCAGTTGGCTGGTGCGAAACCCACCCAAAATCGTTCAACAGTTTGTCTCAGAGGCTACAATTGAGAAGACTCTGGAAATGCGTTCCCGGCAGTACGATAGGCGATTGATGCAAAACAGCGCAGCTTTTCAGGCACTCGGCTCCAGCGACACACGTGAAACGATCCGACAGATTGTGCGGGACGAGATATGGAAGCTGTTGCCTTCATAGCAGCCCTAAGTGGACTCAATTGCGGGTATTGTCCGCGAAGAAGTTTGGAAATCGCTTGCAGTTTCCGAAGCACCACCGCCTCAGCCACAAGCCATGAGCTACGCAACTGCTGCCCGACGCTATACTGCACGTCCACGTCAGACACCGCCGCCGCTACTGCCGAAGCCATACCATTCACCCACCGGCTAGCGCAATGCTCCCAAAAAAACTGACGTGTGGCGCACCCCCGACCACCGGCCTCTCTGCTACCACTGCGGGGAAGCTGACCACACCTACCGCCGCTGCCAGTACCGCAGGATAGGGCTACGTGGTTTCGCCATCGACGTGTCGCGTCCACAGTGGGGTGAAAGACCTCGTGACATCAACGAGTATCTCGCCAAAACGTAGAGGATACCCCGAGAATCTTCCCGTTCACCTTCACCGGGTCGCTACACGTCTTCGCAAGGTCGTCAGTACACTGGCTCAAGCCGGGGCCGGTCGCCTAGCCCGTATCAGGAAAGCTAAGGGCAGCAACCGATGTAGGTGCGGTACTGCACGACGAACTGCCGAAGATCCTCCACCATCGGCGACGCCGCCACGACGAAACTTCACGAACCCAGCGTCACCTGAACGTAGCCCCGACGTCAAAACTTCGCGAGCAGAAGAAGTCCTGATTACGCAACATCGAAACAGTTGTGCGAACCGCCGTAGCCGTGAGCCAGCGCTACGACCGAACCGCAACGCCAGGCGACAAACTAGTGACCTCGACATTCTGATCGACGGCCACAGCATCACAGCTCTCGTCGACACCGGAGCCGACTATTCCGTCATCACTGGGACTTTCGCCGTCAAGCTTAAAAAAGTTGGGACCATTTCGGGAGACCCTGAAATGCGTACAACCAGAGGTCGCCTAGTGACACCAGCGGGAATCTGCGTAGCTAGAGTAACCATTAACAGCCGCATTTATCCCGCAAGCTTCGTTGTACTGCAGCATTGCTCGAGAGATATTATTCTTGGAATGGGCTTTTTGAGCCTCCACGGTGCGGTCATCAACCTGAGAACAAAGTCGATAACACTATCTACAGAAGAAGCACTGCAGCCGCACACGTCATCAGAAAGGCTCCCCTTCAATCTGCTGAAATACCAAGTCACCATTTTTCCACGCTCATCTGTCAGCATTTCCGTCGGCAGTCAAGAATCAACAGACATGCAAGGCGTCGCTCAAGGCGACCAACACCTGTTCATCAACCGCAAAATTTGCGTCGACAGAGGAGTAGCCGAGCTGCGAGAAGGGAGTGCCAGAGTGATGCTCACCAAATTCAGCATAAACTACAGGCACGTGAGCGAAGGCACGATGGTTGCCTACATCAACGAGATACTGGAAGCCAGCAACGCTTTCGCCCTCACCGATTCCGCCAAATCCACTTCAATGACTGAAACCCTTCAACCAGCTTTCAACGTTAATCCGAGCCTTCCGACGCATAAACAAGAGCAGCTCGAAAACCTGCCCCTGAAATACAGGAACTGCTTTTCGTCTTCATCAAGAATTCGACAGACTCCTGTCGCAAAACATCAAATATAAATGAAATGAAATTCCAGGCCACTTCGTCAGAGTCCATAAAGAGTTTCGACGCGAGAACGCGAGGCCATAAAGAAACAAGTTCACGAAATGCTCCGCGACGACATTAACCAGCCTTCAAAAGGTCCGTGGGCGTCACCGGTGGTGTTAGTGAAGAAAAAGGATGAAACACTATGCTTATGCGTTGACTATTGCTGACTCAAAAGGATAGCGAAGAAGGACGTATACTCTCTCTGAATAGACGACGCCCTTGATCGACTCCACATCGCCAAACACTTTTCATGAATTGACCTCAAGACAGGCTATTGGCAGATCGAAGTAAACAAGAGAGACTGAGAAAAGACTGCGTCTACAACACCAGATGAGCTTTCCGAGTTCAAGGTCATACCCTTTGGTCTTTGCTCCACCTCTGAGACTTTTCAACGCGTTATAGACACAGTGCTAGCAAGATTGTAGTGGAAGACTTGTCTCGTTTAGTTGGACGACGTCGTCATGTTTTCCTCAAGCTTCGATGAGCATCTTCTTCACCTTGAAGTTGTACTTCAAGCCATCAAGACTTCCAAACTCACCCTAAAGCCAGAAAAGTGCCGCATCACGTATGAGCAACTTTAATTCCTGGGCCTCGTGATAAGGAAGTCCAGAGTAACACATGATCCGCTGAAGACAGCCGCCATCGCTGCATTTCCGCCGCCCGCCGACAAGAAGGCTGTGCGTCAATTTCTCGGCCTGTGCGCCTATTACAGGCGCTTCGTCAGACACTTTGCCCGCATCGTTGAGCCACTCACTAACCTTACGAGGACTGGCGTCGAGCTTAAGTCGGGAACCCCAAAGGAGGGAGCATTTGGGGAGCTAAAATGACTCCTGCAGATGCCTCCGATACTCGCGCATTTTGATGAAAACGTAGAAACAGAAGTTTACACTGACGCAAGCAGCGTAGGACTCGGCGCCGTCCTTGTGCAGAGAACTGACGGACAGGAAAGGGTCATCAGTTGTGCTCGCTGGTCACTATCCAAGGATGAAAGCAATTCTACCACTGAAAAGAAGTGCCTTGCAATCGTCTGGGCGACATCAAAGTTTCGTCCTTACCTCTACGGCAGGCCCTTCAAAGTTGTGTATGACCACCACACCTTGTGTTGGCTAGCTAACTTGAATGACCCTTTAGGTGGCCTTGCCCGATGGAGCCTGAGACTTCAAGATGACGACATTACTAACATTTACAAGTCCGCAGAAATCACTCCGATGTTGACTGCCTGTCACGAGCACCCGTCGACCCACCACCACCCGAAGACTAGCATGACGACGGCTTCTTGGGAACGATAACTGCCGACGACTTCGCTGAACACCAACGGGTTGATCCGGAACTTGGGAGCCTATTCGAATACCTCGAATACTCCGTTCTTCTGAAGGTATTCAAACGGGCACTTAGGTTGTTTTTGCTGCGAAACGGCTTTCTCCAAAAGAAGAACTTCTCGCCGCTTCAAGACAAGTACCTTCTTGTGGTGCCTTCAGTTCTGCGACCGGAACTTCTCCACAACCTGCACGATGATCCAACGGCAAGACACCTTGGTGTTTCGCGCATGCTCGCGGGGATACAAGAAAGGTACTACTGGCTGCGCCTTACCGCCGATGTCACTCGTTACGTAAGGACATGCCGAGACTGTCAGCGACGGAAGACACCGCTGACAAGGCCAGCAGGCTCTCTTCAACCGATCAAACCACCTCGCCGAAGTATCAACAAACCGGGATGGACCTACTGGGGCCGTTCCCGACGTCTAATTTGGGAAACAAATGAATCGTCGTAGCTACTTACTACCTCAGCCGCTACGCCGAAACAAAGGCCCTACCCAAAGGTAACGCCGAAGAGGTAGCCAATTTCTTCGTTGAGAACATCATCCTTCGTCATGGCGCACAGAGGTTGTCATCACCGATAGAGGTACGGCCTTTACTGCTGGTTTGACTCAAACAATCTTGATACATAGCCAGACAAGCCACCGCCGCACCACCGCCTACCACCCACAGACAAATGGTCTCACCGAGCGGCTAAACAAGACAATTACCGACATGCCGGCCATGTACGTCGACGTCGAACACAAGACATGGGACGCCATCCTTCCGTATGTGACCTTCGCATACAACACGGCCGTGTAGGAGACGACGCAGAGAACACACACGTACAAGTTGGTCTAGGGAAGGAACCCGGCAACGACGCACGACGCAGTGCTTCCCAATGTCGCTGACGAAGAAAACCTCGATGTCACCCTCTATCTTCAGCGCGCTGAAGAAGTTCGTCAACTGGCCCGCCTGCGCATCACGAATCAGCAGATGACCGACCGCCACCATTACAATCTTCGGCGACACTTCGTGGAATACCAGTCCGGTGAACGTGTTTGGGTATAGTTAGTTTCCTTCCTCTACCTTTTTCTTCCCTCTTCTCTCCTGTTCTTTTCCTAATACCTTGCGCAGAACTGGAGAGATGCCCTCGTTTGAGAGAGGCAGTAACGGAACTGCGCCTCTTTCTTTCTTTTTTCCCTTTTCAAAGTTACTTAAGTTAGTTTCATTCTCTTCCTGAACTAGCTTCTGCATAAGAAAAGGAGGCAAGATGTTCGATGTTCGAAACGGGTCCCCTCGATGAGTCGAGTGCATGGTGGCAGCGCGAAAGAAGAGCCGTAGTCAGGTGATGAGACGCTTTATTGCTATCTTAGGCGTCTGTCCAACTCCAAGCCCGAACCTCCGCTCCCCATTTCACATTCAAACATCCTCTTTTCGACCCTCGGTTGAACGATTGGTCTCGATACAAGCCAATCACACGTGTGGGCTCACATCGCCACAACCAATCGCGAAAACACTTTCATAACAGACACTGCATTGGTAAATATTGTGTTATGAAATACAACACGAAAGGGGCTAGGTTTTCCGCGTGTCAGACTCTCTCTCATGCCAGGCCGACCTCCGTTGGTAGCCATTCTGACGCTCGAGTGCCGTCAGCTCTCTCGAAATGTTGCTTCGTAGAAGCCTCTTTAAGAGCAGTGAGTACAACGTTGGGATCTGTGCGCTTACCAGGTGTGCATGTGACAGCAAGGTGCCCCGCCATCCTAACAACACTCGGTAAGTACGTACATAGCGGGGGAAGATAAGTTCCAAGTTGTCGCGTCCCTGCGTCATTCGCAATGGCACACGTGCATGCCAACAATAACTTTAACTCAAACGGCGGCGCTCGGCCTACTTCTTGCAAGCCACTCTTCCAAGTAAGCTTTCCCCTTCTAGTCACAAACGGGGCCGACCTTGAAGGCCAGGTTCGTGAACCGTGTGAACGAAGGAGTCTCTTTTATTTCCCGTGCGCAGGTCTTCCGAGTTCGCCTTCGCAGAACCGATCAACTTCGTTAAGTAAAGTGTGGGATTGGGCTAGTTGGTAATCCATATAGAACTTCTAGGCGCGTAAAACTTCAGACAACTAACACAAGAGACGAGGACGAGCGCAGACTTTCAACTGATTTATTACTACTACGACACACATATATATGTTAGAAAGAAGATAAGATCACTTGCTTAAGCAAAAAAAAAAAAAGCAAAAAAACAACACACAAAATCAAAAGGCGACAAAAGAGAGACTGCAAAACACCACGTGCTCACCCTGGACCCTCACGTGCCGAATTTAAAAACGCCAATTCTTTTCCAGATAATGCTATCGATGGTTTGCTGATACAGCTGCCTCGAGCAATTGCTGCAGCAGTTCCCGACCCGTCAACTAACTTCGTTAGTTGACGGGTCGGGAACTGGCTCCGCACTCTGCATCAGCCGCATTAATTGCGCTACATACGACAAGCTGCTAATGGTTGCCTCATACTAACTCCTCCCCCCTAGAGAGGGTTACAGGACGCTGACTCGATGTTCAGTAACGCGATACAAAAAGAGAACAAAAAAAAACTAAAAAACAAACTCACTCTCGGGGCGCGCACATGTTGAACCCGATTTCACTTCAATCTCAACAGAAATTTTGCGTCCTACTGCAAAACAGGCACAGTGACACGTATACATATTACTCAAATGGTTATCCGAAGGAACACATGCTTGCAATGCACAACAATAAGACATACTCTGAAGGAAATGCACAGAGCCAGCAAGTTCGCATTAGCTTGAAACAGGGCACACACACGGTGCATATTCCTGCGGGTGTTGTCGTTTCGATTCGCCACACCACACGGTTATTGTTCCAACATGTGAGACCCACTCCATGCGCCCTCCAGGCACCGCATAACACACTCAATGGGAGCGACAAACCCAGCGCTACGCATATTTTAGTCTCAACGAATCGCACCAAGCACAAAGGACAAAAATAATAAACTCAGTTCACAAACGCTAGCTTCTTTCATTTACAAAACTATTCTTACGCTACACATCTAATAACCTAATCGCAGTTCAACCACTTAGGGGCAGGCCCGTGTTTCAACAACCACCACCACAACAAAACATGCCTAGTACAACAAACTAGACATTTTCACATTCCGCTGGAGCTATCAGTCTCTTCGACCCACTTAATATCACGCACAAAACTTAAACGTGTGATGATGCAAACTCCTGTACAGTCGTTCCATTCACAGAAACTACTTCAGTGGCTACACAACAACAACAACAACAACAACAACAACAACAACAACAACAATGACGACGACGATGACGAAAAAAACTCAACCATACGAAACAGACAAAACATCACTTTGCCACTAAACGGTCACAATCACGCAACCCAGTGATCATCCGAGACGCGAAAGAGCACAAGCAGCCTCGTTCAGTGCGCCTTCATTACGAACAACTGTTGTATCACATTCGCCTCTCATTCAACTGTGGACACCTCCTGTTGCGACTGCCTCGACCAGTTACTGAAGAATGCGACTGATCGTGCACATTCAGCTTTCGTTTGGAAGAGGCAACCACTAATTTTCATTTTCGATGCGTTCGCAGCCAAATAAAACGCTTCGCAGGGGTTGGTTGCCATCAACTGTGAAATCAGCGCGCAGGCCTCTAACTCAATCAAGCACTACTTGTGCCTCTACGTTTTACGGCAGCGTGTTCGACACTCGAAGCACCGTTACCAACAAACAACTGACTTTTCACTAAAAGCCTTTCACAATGTCACAACTCTTCGGTAACACGCCATAACTAAACACTAAAACGGAAACGCATAACTAGTCACTAAAATAAGTTCTCGCCGCGGTGATCGCGTAAAAAAAGTCAAATCTTAACATCACAACTCAAAGCAAAGTTACCCTCAACTAATTCGGTAGTTCGATTCTCTAAAGAACTTACGGCTCTACTTCGCTCTTGAGTCACGCACGTGATTGTCCCGTCCTTGGAACTTTTTCTTCTGAACAGGGAATACGCAAGCCGTATAACCCACTTGTTCCACCACCGAACCCCAACGATAGCCACTTTTTAACGCACTTTCTCGTTTTCTTTTTTCTGATAAGCTACCACCACAAGAGTTGCCCTGCGTTAACACTTCGTCTCGGTGTGACTCTGGCACCACTGACTGGCAAGACTGTTTCCTGTCTAATGTCTCCCTATGATAAAGCACCGTTTATCAGTTGCTTTGTCGTGCGATCCCTCTTTTACCTGACACCACACATCAGCCAGTGGCTCATTTCTTTTCTGCTCTCCATAGAGACCAGTTTCATCGAACGGACCAAGCCGTTTGCTGTCCACATAAATAATTTCACAGGACACTTTTCAACTGCGCCGGCTGTACAAGTGACACGGACTTAGTAGTTTGCTGCGTCCTTGCTCGGCCGTCTCGTTCTGCACTTTGCGCTGCACAGAGATAGCGCTAAGGCTAGAACGTTCACACAAATGATCTGCCTCCCTCATTAATGAATACTGCTGTGGTCTAACTTCCCCTCTTACACAGCTGATCTCTCTCGTATTACCCTTCTTTTGATCATTCAGTGGCTTTTGCCGGTGACGACGAAGATATTCGTAATCTGCGGGAGTAAGCAAAACGGATACACTCGTAGCCAACTGGTCGGTTACTGCACATCGGAATTTCAACGGCTCAGCAGCGCTTCCCGACGAGGCTGGAAGTCCGAGAGGTACGCACACTAGACCCGCCGTAACGCCTTGTCGAAAAGAATCTGTTACCCTTATTTTTCCACTATTCTGACCCTAAATCTCCGCGGTCACCTCATTCTCTCGTCCCACCGAGATGTCCGCACCTGAGTCAACACGTGCAAAACAGGGCTTGTTTCCCACAAAAATCTCGATCTGCGCAGCCCTCATCAGCGAGTTTTTCGTAACCGCAGGCTGTCGCGACGGCGTGGCTCAGCTTTCAAACGATCGCTTCTTCTTGGAAGGCACGCATGAAACTTCGGCTGTATAAACAGAATTTTCACGGGAAAATTCACAATCTCTCTTAAAGTGACCCCCCTTTCCAAAGCTAAAACACGATCCTGATTTGGGGCTGAAATTCGCAAAGGGTTTAGATTGCGGTTCATAATTGAAATTTCCTGATTCTGCACCATGGTAACTGCCCTGCCTGCCAGCGTCGAGGCTTTCTTCATAATTGGCGGCTGCTTCCGCAATATCCATGGGCCTCAACTAACCCTTTACTTTCTGCTGAGGTACTAGCGAGCGGAGATTATCTGGAAAAAAGTGTTTCAGCCTGTCAACTATCAGCAATTCCTGAAGACTTTCAAATGACTCCACCGCTCTACTTCAAACGTAGTAAGCAAACATAGTCTCTAGGCGGGCCGTCACTTGGCTCCAAGACTCATTTGCCTCTCTTCATTTCCACGAACATTCGCCGGTACTCGCTTGGCGTCATCCGCAGCTCGTTTAGCACTCTAGACTTTAAATCCGAGTACGGCATCACCCCAGCTTCTGCTTGATTGGCAACGAACGTGCGCATCTTGTCACTTAAGAATGACAATAAAATCGTGCCCTGTACTTCCTCGGGTATGCTCAATGCAACAAAAAGAGTGTCCACATGTTTGAACCAAACGGGAATCATAATTGATTGATATGTGGGGTTTAACGTCCCAAAACCACCATATGATTATGAGAGACGCCGTAGTGGAGGGCTCCGGAAATTTAGACCACCTGGGGTTCTTTACCGTGCACCCAAATCTGAGCACACTGGCCTACAACATTTCCGCCTCCATCGAAAATGCAGCCGCCGCAGCCGGGATTTGATCCCGCGACCTGCGGGTCAGCAGCCGAGTACCTTAGCCACTAGACCACCGCGGCGGGGAAAACGGGAATCATAGGTTCATAGGACTGCTTTTAGCTCTTTCGCGTACGGTCCGATACTAGAATGCCGGTTCCGGTTTTCCGGCCCCTCTGATGAAGCACGTGACGACCTCCTCTTCTCTATCTCAAGCTTGAGCTTTAGCGCTTCAATCTCAAGAAGCAACTTGCGGGTGCTATCCAATTTGCTAACATTCTCCCCTTCTATCACATCCCTCTCTGAATCCGCCATCTCCCAGAGTGTGCCTGAACGCGAGTGCATTCAGTAAAAGAATATTTGGGGGCCTCGAGAGAGCACAAAGGAAGCCTCACCTTGCAGTGACGCGTCGCCCGATGACCACGTTGGTTGCAATGACGTCCGTATTGTCGCCAACACTGGTAGCGACGAATCAATTGACGCTGTCGTTGTCTGAAGTCAGCCACGCCAACTCTCCCTTCTCCTCGACTGTCGTTTGCCGCAGCGCAGCGCTCTTGCACTGCCCAACTCCTGGCTCCAACATTGATCGCCACGCTCGTGCTCAATTCCAATGCAGCGTCTCGCAGCATGCCAACAGGTCCCAAAGCAGCGAGTGTTTTGACACTACTTCTCGCAGAGCACCAGCAGGTTCCAAAAGCGGTGAGCGTCTTGTCAGCTTCCCGGACTTCAGCACCTTCCTCGCTGCGGGCTCTCCACTCCACGTCTACTGCGCGAGTTATTTTTCTACTCCTCCTCGACTGGCTTCTACACAAGCTAATGGCGAATTCCATTGAGAGAACATGAGTAGAGGGGCAGGACACTGAGGAGTGGGGCGCAGAGCACTGAGAACAGGGTCACTTGCTACCTGCATTGGAATGCGCCGCGCTCCTGGAGGGCAGGTGAGAAGGTAACTATTAGGGAGACCATGCGACTGAAACATTCCAAGCCCTGTCATATTCTTTGAGGGGCAGCAGCACAATACGCGTGAAATCGGTCAGCCACATATTCTTCATTATTGTAATACTTAGTTTGCTTGTGCAATGACTCATTCGGCAAACGTCCAGCTCTCATCGTAGCCATCCTACTAAACAGCGGTGTCAAACTGGACATGGTTGCTACCATTGCCGCCGCGCTCGCCGCCATAAAAAAAATTTGGAGTTAGTGATGTTAAAGGACCACGTGACTCCTCCTACTGCGCCTACTCCGCCTTTCAGGCGAGAGCATTGCCAACTGCTCCTGGCTGCTCTCGGTGCAGCAAAAGCACTCTCGGTCTACCAATGGATGACAGTGCTACTGCAGCTCCGCCGCAGTGGTCTAGGGGCTATGGTACTCGGCTGCTGACCCGCAGGTCGCGAGATCGAATCCCAGCTGTGGCGGCTGCATTTCAGATGGAGGCTGAAATGTAGGCCCGTGTGCTCAGATTTGGGTGCTTGTTAAAGAACCTCAGGTGGTCAAAATTTCCGGGCTCTCCACTACTGCATCTCTCATAATCATATGGTGGTTTCGGGACGTTAAACCCCACATATAATCATCAATCAGTGCTGCTGCACTCGTTCGACCACTGAAACATGCCGGCTTTGAAGAGAGCACTTTAAGCGTGCTTTTGAGTGCTCCTGGCTTTTTCTTATGTGATTTTTAAAGAAAAAAGAAGAGAAAAGTGAGGCCCCGCAAATGTCTGCATCAGAGTGCGACACCTCAACAGTAGTCACAGGGATGGGGTAAGGAGGGATTAAAAGGATAGGATTAAAAGGTTAATAGATAGAATAGAGAGGAAGGAGAGAGCGAGGCACAGGGACAGCGAAGGACAGAAAACGACGGAAGTATAGAGAAGATAGGAAAGATGGACACGGGCGCAGGAGTCCGAGGACGGGGCACCACTCGGCGAGAGCTCTTGTCGGCGTCAGGAGATGGCTTAGGGGGAGCCCATTCGGCCAGAGCTGCGCTGTCGTCGGAGATCGCGGGGGATGACCGGTTGGCACGAAATACAGGCGAGCGAGTGCTTCTCCTGCTTTCCCGATGAAATTCGCCATAAAAAAAGGGAATATGTTTGAGGTTTGGAATGGGTCCCCTTGTTGACTCGAGTGCACGGTGGCAGCGCGAAGGAAAAGACCGTAGTCTGGTGAAGAGATGCTTTATTGCAGCCTCAGGCGCCTGCCTGAGTCCAAGCCCGAACATCCGCTCCCCATTTCACATTCAAACATCCTCTTTCAACCATCGGCTGAACAAAGGGTCTCGACACAAGCTGATCACACGTGTGGGCTCACATCCGCCACAACCAAATCGCGAAACACTTTCATAACAGGCACTCGCATCGGTACATATCATGTTATGAAATACAACACGAGAGATAATAGGTTCTCCGCGTGTCACACTCTCTCTCAAGCCAGGCCGACCCCGTCGGTAGCCGTTCTCATGCTCGAGCCCCGTCAGCTCTCTCAATAAATGTTGGTTCGTAGAAGTCTCTTTAGAGCAGTGAGTACAACGTTGGGCTCCGTGCGCTTACCAGGTGTGCATGCGACAGCAAGGCGCCCCGCCATCCTAACAATACTCGGTAATGACGTATAGCGGGGGAGGATAAGCTCGTCTCCGGGCCGCAACTATGGTGAGGCCAGTGGTCGCGTTCGTGTGCGTCATTCTCAATGGCAAACGTGCATGCCAACAATGCCTTAAGTCAGACGGTGGCGCTTGGCCTGCTTCTTGCAAGACGCTCTTCCGAGTAAGCATTCCCCTTCTAGTCCCAAACGAGGGCGACCTTAAGGTCTCCGCTCGTGAACCGTGTGAACGAAGGTTGTCTCCTTCATTTCCCGTGCGCAGGTCTGCCCCGTTCGCTTTCGCGGAACCGATCACTTCATTAGTTGACGGGTGGGAACTGGTTCCACGCTCTGCATCAGCCGCATTAATTGTGCTATACACTACACGCCGCTAATGGTTGCCTCATAAACTGGTATGGGACGTCAATACGCTGACGTGGAC
>WOVY01004900.1:0-22612 GCA_013436015.1 Rhipicephalus annulatus
TACCTAGATTCACATTTATACTCACATCTATTCACAGGTATCCAGAGTGTTTTCATACACCGTTGCAATATTTATTAATTAGATGTGTGAATTATACAAGAAGGCGCCTTGACAGTCCCAGACTAAGTCTTCCAGGGAAATTCTTGACTATTATACCTTATCATCTCCTCCAAGAAAAATGACTTTACTGGTTTGGAAGCACTTGGAACTCGTTTCGAAGATGCCGTGTGAGGCGGCACCAGAGAAGAGCACCGATTACGTCAGATATTGGTGTTAAAGAGCATTAACACCACAGTCAAAGAAGCTAATTCTAGGCTGAGGAACTCATGAGTTGACTCAGTAGTACTTCACTCAGACTCAGGTCCAGCGTGCGTCTGAGGCTGAGGTGTGTGCGGTTGAGTAATGTTTTGGTGAGTTTGAGTCCTGAGTGAGTCCGGCTTAAGAACCTGTATGGGCTTGTACAAAGGCCCACAGTATTGTTAAATAAATAAATATTTGTGAACGAGAGTTTGAGTGAGTTAAGCTCAGAAAAAGTTTGTGAGTCTGAGTAAAATGAGTCTAAAGTTCAAATACAAGGTCCATTTGATTTACCTGCACCGATTGAAACTGGTTCACGGCTGTTTCATCCAAAGTTCAGAAACTGTGAAGCGCGAGTTCAGTGGTGCAGGCACAGTGCAACACCCAAACGAATGACGATGTGCTGATGCAGGCCTTATTTCTGTTCGCTTAGTTAACACCGCTAAGCTAACACTGACCGATGGCGAATAAATTATGCATACAGTTTATGAGCGCAAACTTCTTTGCAAAAAACGCATCGTGTTAGTGGAGGGCAGGTACGGTGCCTACAACCCACAAAGTGTTGCCCTCGTCTGCTCATTTGCACGCGCGGCTGCCACCAAGCCGGCACTGTCAGTGTGGGAGGGCTGGGAAAATCCTGAACAGCGCGTGTATCTCTTCTGCACTTAGAAATGAATGGCAGGATTCAGAGGTCGTCAATGCTGCACCGCTGAAACGAATGGCAAGGCGCAGAACATCGTGAACTGGTTCACGTGGTGCAAGCAAATTGAACAGGCTGATATATTTCATGAATGAGCCTGAGTGAGTTCCACAAGTTATGCCGACCTATGGTGTGGGCACATGTTTTAGCTGGAAAAATGCTTATCTAGCTTGAGTGCAATGCACAGAACAGGCACACTTCACCCACAATGATGGTGTCACATGGGAAAGATTAGAATTCATACCCAAATGTATGATAATGATGAGAGCATGTAGGTGATTTCTATAAATGCCCACAAGGACCACAAAGGCCATCTCCTGTGGCTTAGTCTGTGCAGTAATATTTACTTTTGTTTTTGTCACAAATAATTTCTGTCCTTGTACAACTTTTTTTTTGGTGCAGCTTAATGGGGCTATTTGCTATTGTGCCATTACTTACACTATGCGAATTCAGAAATGTCTTCAAAAGTAGTTACAGAAGTTCCATAGGAAACTACAGGTTTTCCCGCTCACTTTGATCCAAGTGGCAGCTTAGATAATCTGCACGCCGTTAAAATAATTTGAGCGCCAAATTCTTTAATACATGTGCCAAACGTTTTATCTAAGCCCCAACATATTGAATCCAAACGCCAACTCAATCAGGCCGTGTGCCAGTGATTTTATTTCAAGTGCCACCGTGTTTAATCCAATCACCAATGGCTTCAATTCAGGTGCCAGTCAGTTTATTTCATGCACAAAAAGCACAATACGGGGCGTAAAAAATGGCACTGCATTTGAAATGCAGTTTCTACAATATAAAATACTATAGTCGGAAAGTAGAATAAATCATTATTATTAGTATTTGCTGCTAGTATTCGTGGAAACAAAAATTCAGTGGTTCGCTTGAGCCATGTTTGGAGTGCTTATACTGTGCTATGTACATGTTTGTAGATGAGTGCTTGGCCCGGGTGGAGTCATTTTAATAGCAACGAAAGAAAAAAGCAAGAATATTTTGTGTTCGTCAACAAGGCTCATAATTAGATTTGTATAGCATTACATGTCTGGGCCAGGTCATGTAATGCGGCAGTCATAATATTGTTATTGGAGTGCCGGGATGCATAACAAGATATGAAGAACTTGACTGTGGGCAGTGATGAGTCAGAAGCAGGTACATGCTCAATACATTAGAGGGCCATCACAGGGCACAGCAAATTAGAAATCATATATAGGCTTTCGTCCGGCAGGGCACATAAGACGTAAACTCGTGACCCTGATGTAGAAAACGGAAGTCATATTTTATGTTCATATTAGTTGTTATCTTTTTATTCAAACAAAATTATGTGTATTCGATGAACACGTGTTTCAAGGAAACGCGCTTCAGGAATACTAGCTCGTCTTTTACATGAAAACAGGAGTATCTCCTTTGATGCTTTTTTTAAACTTGATTCCACATGAACCGAAACAAATACAACTTGAGTTTTAAAAGGTTGTTTCTGATCTCAAGAACGAATGAATATCAAATCAAATCAAACTTTATTTATTTACCAGACAAAAACTGGAGGGTCGCCAAGGCTAAAAGCCACGAGACGGGCTTGACAAAGGCTCTGGCGACCATCTGTCTATCACCGTTATCACCGGGCTGAGCAGACGACTGCGAATGCCTCAGCGAATAAGTAGCCGAAAGTCTGCTTAGCAGATGACACGAATCTATGCATATGCGATGGTGTACATGGTTAGTTAGAAAATGCAGTAGCGACGAACCATAGACTAACATGGACTCTATGAGCAAATACTTTTAGTACCCATAAATGCAATTAGCACACACTGTTCTTTTTTATTTTGAAGCTATGACACCAAAAAGTTAGGAGAAAATAGCAATGTGCACTTCATTTCATAAGCGCAAGCATGTATAGGCGAAGGAATTTAATTGTTCATTTGCAATTGGATTAAACTTGCTGGCATGCGGTCTCATTGAGTTGGCGCTTGGATTAAATATTTGGCACATGGATTAAATAGCTCGGCGCTCAAGTTATTTCAATGGGCGTGCAGATTATTTAAGCTGGCACTTGGATTAAAGTGGGTGGGAAAACCTGTAGTTCGGTTATTGAATTATATTCAAGCCACGCCTTGAGTACTTGGGCTCTACATTTTGTTCAGTAGTTGCTCTTGTAGGTTTGTGTTAACAAACGCTATTGTAGAGCATTGGGATGGCATTAATACATAGCAATTCACTGCGCACAAAATTTACAATTTTGTGCCTACTTCCTTACTTACTGGTTGGCCTCCAAAGCACAGAGGATGGGCTTCCTTTAGGAGCTTGAAAGCAGCCAGGTAGCCATCGGTGCTCTGCTCCTTGTGAATTAGTACTGTGAGTGGGACAGCACCAGCCTTGGTCGCAGTCAGCACCACTGATGCTGTGCATTTGGTGGTGTCGCATGAGGCAGTCGAATCCACAAAGACGATCTCACTTGCCAGCTCAAGGTTATGAGCTCGTCGCATGATGGGGGTAACAACGACCACTGCCCAGCAGGCACTGCTGCCACATCGGGTCACACTTATGTGAGTGCCTGGAAAGTTGTGTGGAATGGCAGGTGGTCTTTAAGAACAATTTTCAGGCGCATGACATTTACTGGCCATTTTGCTCTCTGTACAGTGCAAAGTGTTCCTGCAAAATAATTTTTAGTTCTAAGCTTCACCTTGCCTTTTAAAAACATCCTGCAGGCTTTTTTCAAGCAATCATAACATTACCTAATTGTCGGAGTTTGTTGCCTCGCAAATCAATTTCAGCAAAAATATTGGACTCCCTGAAGTACGAGTGGAGTTCAGGTTTACTACAAGCTTTTTGTACTTCATTTATTGATTCTCCACGAGCACACCGTCAGCTACACAGCGATTAATGACAAAGGGGAAGAAACTACATCAGCGAGCATTGTTACATACTATTATCAGATGGAGCAGGGAAGATGAGCAAAATCAAGAGAGCATGGACCCGTGCAGGCGCCCGAAATGCTCCGCATAAATGCGGAGCATTTCTTTTCGTACTGCATGCACTTTCGGTATCTTATCTTACTATATATTTATCTATCTATCTAAGCCCTGCCGTGGTGGCCTAGTGGCTAAGGTACTCGGCTGCTGTCCCACAGGGTGCGGGATCGAATCCTGGTTGCGGTGGTGGCATCTATCTATCTATCTGTCTATCTATCTATCTATCTATCTATCTATCTATCTAGCCGCTTACATCTGGGTGCTCTCGTGATAATCTTCTTAACTTGGTGGGAACCTAAATTAGTATGAGAGGGTTTGATGATTATGACACGATGGTCAAAACACAAATAACATTACATACATTGTTAAACACTTCTTGTTAAACAGTTAAAACAGTGGCACGTACCTGCGGGTGGGTATGTGCCACAGCTGTTTGACACTTGGTATCCACCCAAAAACAACGAGAACACACATGGGCCATTGTAACGCGTGAACGTTAAAGGGACCCTGAAACACCTTTTTAAGTAATCATGGAATGGATTCACTAAAAGAGCTTATTGCTTCACGAATCCAACGCTGCAAAAATTTTAAGAATACGTCCAGTATGAGCGGACTCGCAAAGATTTGTCATGCTGCAATCGCATTTGCTCTGCTCTCATCCCGGCGAAAGCTCTGAAAGCTAAGCATGGCATGGGCAAAAAAAAAATACGTCACACGTGACTTTTGTCATTGAAGACTTTTTCTTTGTTTTTTTTCGCTTTGAATACGTGGCTATATTTGTGTGATCGGGAGCGCACGCGGGGACAAGTTGCGGCCTCTCGCGGCGATCCCTGTAAGGACCAAGCGCGCCATGTTGAAATCGGCGAATGGCTGATAGATGGCCTTTAAATGGTTTTTCAGCTTCCTCCGTCATTTGTTGAAACGAGAGAAAGCAACTTTTAGCTGACTTTGATCATTTATTTATTGCAAATTCCAAGCCGCGTGCTGCACTATAATATTTGGCTCGCGTGTTCTCGAGAGCCTCTTCTACCAATTGGCAACATTTTCTGGCCATGCTCAAAAAGTGTTGCAGGGCCTCTTTAAGACAAAACTGACAGCGGCAGATTTGACTCGAAAAACGCAAAGAAAAATGTCAGGGTGTCAGCAGGGCCCCGCCGCCGTAGTCTAGTGGCTAAGGTACTCGGCTGCTGACCTGCACGTCGTGGAATCGAATTCTGGCTGCGGCGGCTACATTTTCGATGCAGGCAAAAATGTTGTAGGCTCGTGTGCTCAGATTAGGGTGCATGTTAAAGAGCCCCAGGTGATCGAAATTTCCGGAGCTCTCCACTACAGCGTCTCTCATAATCATATGGTGGTTTTGGGACATTGAACTCCACATATTAATCTATCAGGGTGCCAGCAGGAATCGAACCCAAGCATAATGCGAGGCAATCAAGAATTCTACCACAGAGCCATGCTAGACTTCGGAACTATTTTTCAAAGAGACCGTAATGTTCGTAAAACGTCAAATGTGGTTGCAGTGCTGGCTATGCAATCTCATAAAAATTACTCCTAAAATTACTCATAAAGTTACTCCTATGCTACAACCTTTATAATGTGTGAACGTCCATTGTAGTTAGGTGCCATGCGCAGAAGTGGATTTATGCACCAGTGTCCAGGGCTACCAACCTTGCCAGCACAAACCCTTCATATCACTTATCGCTTCTGGTGTTGCTAATACTCATGTTACTGATGGCACCATTGTGCAGGTGCAAACAACTGGTTATAGAAACATCTGCAACTGTTCAATATGCATCTGTTCCTGCAACATTTGTACATATATTTAGCATCATTTCATAATATGTCGCTGAAGAAAAAAAATTACAACACGGCCACCTTTCCTCCGCATGCTTCACACAATGTTAATTGCCAAAGTACATGGGATATGCTGAATTTTTGTTGTTAGTTTCGCATCTGTCAAATAAGGTGTTCTCTGTTTCGGCTCTACTTCTCAGTCTTCAACGGTATGGCGCCAGGACCAGGATAAGATAGGTTTAAGACACCTGACCATCTTCCTGAACAGTAAGAGCAATCGGTGCCATTAAGCTAGGCGGAATGTGCCGCCATGCGAACGAACAGGAAGGAAGTGGAGCAAGCTGTTCAAAGAAACATATCAAGCAGTTCATCCAGTGATCAACATATGTCATAACTCAGTGTTCATGCGGCTGTGTGTCTGTGGCACAAACTGGGTGGCGCATCAGTTATAGGCCTCGCAAACATGTCAATTCATGTGAAGATTGGTGTTTGTAGTAATTTAGCCACTCATTGTGCTAGGCATGGGGGCAGCATGCCTCCGTCTGTCAGATGTTACAGTCCTAAAATGCTGTTGTCGAAGGCTCGCACGGGAAATATTTGAGGCTTTTGCCGTCCACCAAAAGGGCCATAGATGTGTGAGCACTCTGCTACTTAATCTGTTTGAAAAAAATGAATTTGATGTGACGCACACGACTGAAGATTTGTAATCTAACCATTTTTTTGTATCCGCGTATCCTTGATTTTGTGGATGAAAATTTTAGTTGGCAGTCAGTGCCCATTTTCGTATCGCCTTCATTTGTCCCGTTCTTGCGCTTTACGCTTCTTTTCTTTTTTTTGTTTTCTCCCAAGTTTAAATGGCCTCTCTAGATTGACCTGTGTGGCTGACACTCTGTACAGCTCTGGTTGCTGCTGCTTTGATGCTTTCCAAAACTTCAACACTTTCTTTATTGACATTTACAACCAATCCTTTCAACTAATAGCCAAGAAGGACAAAATGCCTTTGACAAAGATAAATACTTACATCGAAACATAGGCCGGCCAGTATGAGGCATCTCATATCCTTTTTCATGATTTATACTTCACAATTTGTTTCCATGGGCTGACTCGTGAGCCTCATTAATGCTGGTTCCCTTGAATTGATGCTCATGCAACGTGTCAGTTATTCTAGATTGCCAACTTATGCCTTGAAACAAAAACCTTTTAAAAATATGTCAGTGTCACTTTCAAAGAAAATGGATAACGTTTTCGTTAGGTATTTGATCTGGTCATGTATATGTTCTTCTTCCCCCTTTCTTTTTCATCATTTTGGTTTTCCTATCAATCTGATCTGGTTTTCTGGTTTTGCCACTTGAAACTCCGACCACCTGTGCACCTATTGGGCTTTAAGTTTGCCATACTCAAGGTTACTCCAAGTATTTGATGTTTCTGATTTCAAAGGAATATAAATTCATCAAAAAGTTGTGGGTTTCGAAGTAACAAATACATAATTTCTTACTTCCCAAGCAAATAATGGTAAATGTATGCTCTGACTGGCAGGTGCAATGTACAACCAAGCCACTGGCATGAATCATAAGTAGATGAGGCTTTGTGCTGAATGTGTCTGTAATTTGTCATAGCTACAAGTTGACCATTCACACTTTGAAAATGAGTACTTATGAATAATGTTGTACGTAGAGGACAGATTCTCCCACAAGTTTAGACATACCTTGAGCTGCATACAAAGAAGCCTTTTCCTCCAGTTTCAGCACAGCGTCGATGTAAGTACCACCAAAACAGGCCTTCCTCCAAACGCTGTGCCAGTGGTAGACTGTTTTTTGAGGCGAATTTAAAGCCGCATTGGCCAGCTTTGCAGGACCATCATCTTTCATAGAGAGCTTGCTCTCATGCAGTCTCCTTGCTTCACTAGGGGTCATGCCTTCGCTTAAGTAACGCAGGAATGTTTGCCTTGTGTACCTAGTGCCGCGAAGTAGCCGCAAAGCATCCGCTGTGTCAATGCTGTGGCTGTGCCTGTCGTCGATTAGTATCACAGCAGAAAAAGGCACCTCTCTCTGCAGATACTTGTCCCTGCGTTGGGTGTTAAACGTGACCAGTTTTACTTTTACGTCAACTTCGGCCATGCACTTGGCATTGCGTGGGCCACTCTTCTTGTTCTTGGTGTAATGCTGGCAGCGCCAAATTTTGTGAAAAGCCGTCCTGCATGACACACATGAGTGCAAATGGGGATAAGCTCTTTCATAATGCAATGCTTTGTAAAATATAATTATCTAAGTAAGAATAACTAGAAGTACAAAACTTTTTTTCACCGTTGCGTTGCCGTAATAGCTATGCTTTTATCACATTTGCAGCTGGCTGCTCGTATGTTGTATTCTGTGCAATGGCGACGACGAAGTGTCTCTTCATAGAACGCTTCTGCTTTCGGCTCCGAGCATTGTTATCAAGTTTTTCGCTTTTTACGGGAGACGCTGCTCCCTGCCCCAAGGCGACGGATGCGGAGTCATCCACTGGTCCGCCCAGCCAGAGGTCTGCTATGGCGAGCTCCTCGGTAAATCAGCGCGCCTGGCCCAGAACCAGTGAGGCCAACGGTGATAGTCACTGCCTCATGGCTGTGGACGCGGAGCCTTCTGCGGCTCTGTCCGGCCATAGACCACCTTTGGCAAGCTCGTCGCGGAAACGAAGCACCTGTTCGAGCACCAGCGAGGACACGGAACTGTACTCGGCCACTGGCGACGACTCGTCGGATGACGACTTCGAGACCGTGAGAAGCAGGAAGGCCAAAAGAAGAAGTATCAAGCCGTCTTCACCAGCAGGGACACTAACGTCTCAGTCAAAAGGAGAACGCTGGCCGCACACCATCCTATTCATGCCCGAGGACTCCACCATCAGCCTTCGAGCAGTAAACAGGCAAGCTCTCTCTATGTACTTTGAGGGGGTAGCACCAAACGACATTAAGGATATCCGGGTGAACACGCGGAAGAATATTCTAGCTGTGGACACAATGACTGCCAGCGCCATAGACAAGCTTCGCAGAGTATCAGATTTGGGAGGCATCAAAGTTCGACCGGTTATTCCAATGGACGGTGCCTGCATGGCGGGAGTAATCTACGACATTGATTTGGCCATAGCAAACTCGGACCTCCCAACTCTCATAAAACCAGCGAACGAAGCCTTTTCCTCCAGTTTCAGCACAGCGTCGATGTAAGTACCACCAAAACAGGCCTTCCTCCAAACGCTGTGCCAGTGGTAGACTGTTTTTTGAGGCGAATTTAAAGCCGCATTGGCCAGCTTTGCAGGGCCATCATCTTTTATAGAGAGCTTGCTCTCATGCAGTCTCCTTGCTTCACTAGGGGTCATGCCTTCGCTTAAGTAACGCAGGAATGTTTGCCTTGTGTACCTAGTGCCGCGAAGTAGCCGCAAAGCATCTGCTGTGTCAATGCTGTGGCTGTGCCTGTCGTCGATTCGTATCACAGCAGAAAAAGGCACCTCTCTCTGCAGATACTTGTCCCTGCGTTGGGTGTTAAACGTGACCAGTTTTACTTTTACGTCAACTTCGGCCATGCACTTGGCATTGCGTGGGCCACTCTTCTTGTTCTTGGTGTAATGCTGGCAGCGCCAAATTTTGTGAAAAGCCGTCCTGCATGACACACATGAGTGCAAATGGGGATAAGCTCTTTCATAATGCAATGCTTTGTAAAATATAATTATCTAAGTAAGAATAACTAGAAGTACAAAACTTTTTTTCACCGTTGCGTTGCCGTAATAGCTATGCTTTTATCACATTTGCAGCTGGCTGCTCGTATGTTGTATTCTGTGCAATGACGACGACGAAGTGTCTCTTCATAGAACGCTTCTGCTTTCGGCTCCGAGCATTGTTACCAAGTTTTTCGCTTTTTACGGGAGACGCTGCTCCCTGCCCCAAGGCGACGGATGCGGAGTCATCCACTGGTCCGCCCAGCCAGAGGTCTGCTATGGCGAGCTCCTCGGTAAATCAGCGCGCCTGGCCCAGAACCAGTGAGGCCAACGGTGATAGTCACTGCCTCATGGCTGTGGACGCGGAGCCTTCTGCGGCTCTGTCCGGCCATAGACCACCTTTGGCAAGCTCGTCGCGGAAACGAAGCACCTGTTCGAGCACCAGCGAGGACACGGAACTGTACTCGGCCACTGGCGACGACTCGTCGGATGACGACTTCGAGACCGTGAGAAGCAGGAAGGCCAAAAGAAGAAGTATCAAGCCGTCTTCACCAGCAGGGACACTAACGTCTCAGTCAAAAGGAGAACGCTGGCCGCACACCATCCTATTCATGCCCGAGGACTCCACCATCAGCCTTCGAGCAGTAAACAGGCAAGCTCTCTCTATGTACTTTGAGGGGGTAGCACCAAACGACATTAAGGATATCCGGGTGAACACGCGGAAGAATATTCTAGCTGTGGACACAATGACTGCCAGCGCCATAGACAAGCTTCGCAGAGTATCAGATTTGGGAGGCATCAAAGTTCGACCGGTTATTCCAATGGACGGTGCCTGCATGGCGGGAGTAATCTACGACATTGATTTGGCCATAGCAAACTCGGACCTCCCAACTCTCATAAAACCAGCGAACGAAGGAGTTCTCATCGCGAATGTACTTCGCCTCGGAAACACCCGTTGTGTAAAGATAATGTTCAAAGGAGATTCCATTCCGTCGCATGTCAAAGTGGGACACTTCCGACATCCTGTTCGACCATTTGTCCCTAAACCACTCCAGTGCCATAACTGCATGAAAATTGGGCACATCAAGAGTGTATGTACAAACACCACAGTATGCCCCCGATGCGCTGAGCCGCACACTGCAGACGCATGTCGGGCAACAAGTCTGAAGTGCAGAAACTGTGATGGTCCGCATGATGCTGCATCCAAGGAATGCCCTCGGATTAAGAAGGAAATCGCCATTATCAAACAAATGGTTAGGGACAATTCAACCCACAGAGAGGCTGCTGAAAGGGTACGGCGGCGGCGTAGTCGCCGACGGGGGCGTGTAGGACAGAGTGTTGCGCATAACCCATTTCCTCCGAGCACGAGTGAAGTAGTAAGCACGAAGCGAAATGAAGTGGAGAAGCTCACAGCTGCGGATGAGTGGCCTACGCTTCCGCGTACGCAGCCTGCAAAGGAGCCTCCTGCGAGGCCTCGCCGCCCTACACCTTCCACCGAGTCTACTTCCGTTGAGGATGTGTCAAGGGTCGATCGACAGATCATCCCGATGTTACGATCCCTCGTCGCTGTCATGGCAGACATACTAAGAAGCCTGGGAACTCCAACCGCTCGAAGCGGGTTACAGGTGTTGGACGCGCTGAGCCCAGTCCTCGCCTCCCTCGCGTAGAGTCATGGCAGGAGATCAACAATCGTTCCGCAAAGACGTCAGAGAAGCATCAGTCATCCAGTGGAACGCAAGAGGACTTAGATCACGGATTTCCGATTTTCGTCAGTACGTGTTTTCTAACCGTTTCCCAATCATCGTAATATGTGAACCGAAATTATCAAACCCGATCAGGCTATCCGGCTACGAATCAATCCCGTCCAAAACCCGAAACGAAAGCAGCAAGGTCATTGTGTATATTCGTCGGGAGCTTACCTACATCATTCAACCTGTGTCGCCTCATGATGAGAACCAATATGTTTGCCTGACTGTGAAGCAGAAAACCCTCACCTTCACATTAATAGGTGTCTACTTATCTCCCTCAGCCCGTTTTGATTGCCAAAGACTGGATGACATTCTTTCGAGCGTCCCGGATCCGTGGATAATTATAGGGGACTTCAACGCCCACCACCCAATCTGGGGAAGTTCAAAAGTCAATGCCACGGGCCGGAGGCTGGCTTCATTTGTATCGACTCATGAACTGTCTCTACTTAATGATGGGAGCCCTACATTTCTGCGAGGATCAACGTACAGCAGCTGTTTGGACTTGACGTTTGTGTCACGTCGCTTCGCCACAAGCGTTAAGTGGTTTTTAGACATCGAGACACATGGTAGCGATCACATCCCCAGTTATCTCACCATCGAAGGCTTTGCTAGCGACCACCCGCCGAAAACCGTACGGAGGATCGATTTTTCAGCATTCACAACCAACATTGAACACGCTTGTGAAAAAGGCTTAACCTCTGGCATTGAGCAAGCGATCAAACAAGCAGCGCAGAGTGCGATGCGCACGCTGGCATATTCTTCAAGGCCCTCAGAAACGGACGTGGAGTTAGAGCGACTCCGTGCGACTCGTCGGCGTGCGGAGCGTAGATATCGACGCACAAAATTCATTCAAGATCTACGGATGGCCAGGCGCATGCAAAAGAAGATCCAGCGTCGTATAGACAAACTGGAGTTTCAACAGTGGGCGAAGTTTTGCGCGAGTCTAGACCCTCGCAAACCGCTTTCTCAAATATGGCGAACCGTGCGAGGCCTACGCATATTTCCCCAACAACGTTTTCCGTTTAAAGCCTTGGCCCTTTTCCAAAATAGAAGGGATATCGAGGTAGCGGAAGATTTTTGTAGGAAGATTGCGGGCCCGTCAAATTGCACAGAAGCCCTTACTGCTGATTACACGCCACATTCACTTGACCCGCACCTGGACCTGCCTTTTTCAATGGAAGAACTGAATGTGGCTCTTGCTTCATGCAATCGATCGTCATCGCCTGGGCCGGATGGCATATCATACCGCCTATTATGCAATCTCGGTGATCGAGCACGAAGTGCTTTGCTGGAAGTATTCAATGAGTCTTGGAGAGATGGAACGGTCCCCAGAGAGTGGAAAACAAGCCGGTTGGTTGCACTTCTCAAACCTGGAAAATCGCCTCTAAAGCTGACATCATACCGCCCAATAGCGCTGGCTAGTTGCGTAGGGAAGCTGATGGAGCGAATGATCCTTGCCAGACTCGAGTGGTTCCTAGAACGCCATAGAATATATCCAGACGCCATGGCCGGTTTTCGTCGTCTTCGGAGCTCCATTGACAATGTCAATGACCTGGTGACCTACGTACAACACCAGAAAATGAACAGACGGTTATCTGTCGCACTATTTTTAGATGTCAAAGGAGCATATGACAATGTTTCTCACGAAGCCATACTTGACGCCCTCGAGTCAGTTGGTTTGGGTGGGCGAGTGTACCGCTGGATCCAATGCTACCTACATATGAGATCATTGTTTATGCAAACTGATGATGGGCCGACTTCTGAACATTATACACACCGTGGTGTTCCTCAAGGTGGTGTATTGAGCCCCACACTGTTCAGCCTGGTTCTGATCGGTCTCGTGGAACGCATACCAGATTCCGTGCAGATATCTCTCTATGCAGATGATATTTGTGCCTGGACGTCAGGTGTAACACGTCCTCAGGTACGTGCGAGACTCCAGAAAGCAGCGAATTCAATATCGGCGTACCTTAGAGAACAAGGCCTCGAGATTTCTCCTGAGAAATCGGCGCTGGTCGCGTTCACGCGGAAGGCAATGACGTCATATCCCATCGCCATCGATGGACACAGTGTCTGCTACACCAGGACCCACAGGTTTTTGGGGGTCACGATCGATCGAAATCTCTGCTGGAGTCCCCATGTGGCCACTCTAAAGAAGCGCCTAACGGCCATCGCACAACTTTTCAAGTTCCTCGGAGGCAAAACGTGGGGCACATCAGTGCACGCGATGTTGCATTTGTACAAAACGCTGTTTCTGGGGTACCTGCGGTATAGCTTGCCGGTTCTGACGAACGCTTGCAAAAGCAGTATACGCACAATAGAAAACGCCCAGGGCCAGGCACTCAGAGTTTGTCTTGGATTACCACGCTGTACATCAACAGCGGAAACCATCGCAATCGCCAAAGATCATCCGGCCACAGTGCACACTACTTTGGAGGTGCTTAGAGCTCATATTAGACACCTTGCTCGCGCCCCTGCCCACCACCTAGCTTCGCTTCCAGAAGATCGACCGAGTGCCTCCTTCTGTAAGAGAGTATTGACTTTCCGTGAGTGCCTTCCAACAGTCTACACGCCTCCGGAACGGATACTAACACCTCCTTGGTGCTTGGACCGACCAAAACTGCGCTTGACAGTGCCGGGGATTCGCAAGAAGGCGGAGCTCTCGGCGCCAGCTTTAAAGCAGATGATTCTACTCATGCTACACGAAGAATACAAAGATCATGTCAAACTTTACACGGATGGCTCGACAACTGTTGGAGGATCTGCAGGAGCTGTGATCTTCCCAGCAAGAGCCGAAACCATCCAGTTCAGAACGTCACACAAGACGACATCGACAGCCGTGGAGCTCGCGGCACTCCGCAGCGCACTCCGCAGGATTGATCGAGAGACACCACAAAAATGGAGCATTTTTACTGATTCGAAACCAGCTCTCCAATGTCTACACAATGCTCTACGTCGTGGGCCTCAAGACCAATTGGCGCTCGAAATACGACAACTGTACCATCACCTAATAGACGAAGGACATGACATATCTTTTCAGTGGTTACCAGGCCATTGCGGCATCATCGGTAACGAGCATGCCGACGATGCAGCTAAGAATGCTCACGAAAATGGAGTGATGGAACCTATTCCACTATTAAGAAGCGACGCAGCAGCAAAGATTAATACGCTTGCGCAGGATGTCGCAAGGTCTATGCGGAATACGCCCGGTTTTCTCCACACCCGTCTTCACCGCCTGGACCCATGCCTACGACTTACTATTCCATCTGGCCTACCCCGATCCGAGACGACCCTTCTCTGCCGCATGTGGCTTGGGGTGTCTTTCACGAACGCCTTTGCCTGCCGCATCGGAATGAGAGACAGCGCTGCATGCGACCATTGCGACAATGACGAAACAATTGAACATATTTTATGTCAGTGCCCCCAGTACAGCTCTCAGCGACAGTCCCTCTCAGCAGTGTTTGCTCGCCTCGACGACCAGCCACTTTCTGAGCAGTCAATCTTGGAATGTCGGAAAGATCGAGCTTCACGCCAGAAAGCAACGAAGGCGCTGATGAAGTTTCTGCGAGCGACCCGCCTCGTTGAACGATTGTGACACTACTGTGTGCGCGTGTGTGTGTGTGTGTTTGTGCTTCTCTTCCTCCCTTTCCCATTTCTTTTTCTTACTTTTCTGTCTCCCCTTACCCCTTCCCCAGTGCAGGGTAGCAAACCGGATATGTTTTCTGGTTAACCTCCCTGCCTTTCCGCATTAAATTTTCTCTCTCTCTCTCTCTCTGTGCAATGGCATGGCACCGTACGATTGTATGAGCACCATATGAGTGGTTGTCGCACATTTGACCGGGGCACCCCAGAGGTGCTTCAGCCGCCATGCCATCATGAAGATGATGGTAGTGTTAAGCAATCGTTTGTCTTAGTGCACGCCAGGAGACGACACTGTTAGTAGCCCCATCAGTGCAGGCGTAATTGGCAACTGGGGTGGCCTTAGAACATGTCCAGACTAGAGGTAATATGTGCACAAGCTTACTATGGCTGTGCACCCACAAGGCTACATTTACAACAGTGGTCTCACCAGACATTAGAGAGACGTTAAGGGTAAATAACAAGTTGGCGTAGATTGCTGAAGTAGTGGTCAACAAATGTCGTAGTGCTACTTCGATGCCAAGGAAATAATGACTTTGAAATAAGATCATGTTTGAGTGATCCGCACGGTGTTATTGCGCTTCAAATTGCCCTCCTGAAAAAATGGGGCTCCTGACATAGTTGCCTTGCCCAACATTGCCTGACTTTACTGAACGGCCGCCGATGCTAGTACCAGCAAAGCAAGAGTAGCTGGAGCCACAGAAGCAGCAATGGCCATTGAAGCTTACCGCGATAAGTGTTGTTGGTGAACCTTGCAATGAGACATTGGCTTGCGACACTGGTGCACAGGCATGCCACTCAGCCACTTCAAATATAGGGTTTGTTTTGCAGCACTCAGTGGAAAGTCGCATTAGTTACTTTGCTGCAGTTTAGGTGGCATATACTGTTCGGGCATCAGGTCACCGGCATGTCCATTTTTTTTCTTTTGTTGAACTTTTCGTCACAGCAACTTTTTTTATTTGATCTGCAGTGGCAGTCGGGCTTGGCAAAAATGGTCATTTTACGCTTTCTCGTGCAAACACACATAGACGGCAGGAGAAAAAAGCCGATTGCAGCATCACAGCTGTTCAAGTCTCTCATAGACCACCTCGCTTGCCTCCGTGCACCGCCTTGGCAGCGCGCTCCTGCAAGTGGCAGGTATGAGGGTGAGGCATTCATAAACAAAAAGAAGCATACTGTCCCCAACTTGCATGGGCACGCGTTCCGGCATTTATTTTATTGGTTGAAGGAGCACGCAGCTTTAATTTCTTGTTAACAAATCAGCAATGAGCTAGTGAAAGTTCATAGCCTCGGTCTTTAGCTCATTCTTTATTATAATCAGGTGAACTTATGCAAGGCTGCCTTTAAACCTAACGAGGCGAGTTTATCAAACATACCCTTGCCTTTTCTCATACTGAAACGTTTTTTTCCTAATTAAAGAGGGCCTTGTAGTGTTACGAAAGGTTTGTGAATACGGGTATAGTCTGGCAAGAGGTTACCAGTATCTTTAGAGGGGCACAGCACATTTTGCCCTTTAATTATGCATGAGTACATGTGCTGTATAATTACGAGTACCTGTGTAATTGCTTATGTCTTAGAAAAATTTTTAGGGGAATTATCAAGCATCCTTCAGATGTCCAGTGGTTAACTGGAACACTTTAAATAAGATGGTTTTGTTGCACATGAAAAAAAATTGCCCGCAGCTTCCCTCGGGGGAACACTGAGGAGGATGCGGAGCATATAATTGGTTAACGGGGTGTTAAAGTGCGAATTACTTGGGTCGATGGCTAAATTGGTTAACGTGGTTGTGAAATGGGATGTTAAATTGCGACTTACTTGGGTCGATGGCTTAATTGGTTAACGTGGTTGTAGGAGGGGGTGTTCAATGAGTGAACACGTGCACACGTATGCGAAAGGGCGGCGCTGGTCGAAGGGACGTCGATCATTGTGTTTGTGGATTCGTTGGCATTCATTTCACGGCGACTTCGGACGTCGACGCGCCGTACAAACCAACGGACGAGCGGCAACTGAGCGAGCGAGCGCCGACCTTGAGTATATATACAGCGCGACGGCGCATGCGCTGTCAGCTGTCGAATGTTCTCGAAGGAGAAGCGCGCGAGCGGCACAGATGGCGACGGCGCGACGGCGCATGCGCTGTCAGCTGTCGAATGTTCTCGAAGGAGAAGCGCGCGCGGCACAGATGGTGGGCGACGGCGCGACGGCGCATGCGCGCGCGTCAGCTGTCGAATGTTCGAGAAGCGGTGCGGACGGCGCGGACGGCGCACTACAAGGCGCGAGTATAAGATGCTTCCGCATCTAAAAATAAATATTTATGGTGACTTTACAGTAGCGTTGCTTAGTCTGAATTAGGAGCAGAGCTGAGTGGTCTTTTTATTTTTCATTATTTCTTTCAACCTTATTTTTCTTTCTATTACTTTCTTTTCCTTTTCTATGTGCTTCTTTCTCTTTGTTTCTTTTTATTTCTCTCTTTCTCCTGTGTTGCTGTCAGTTCTTCCTGTCTCTTTTGGTCTGTTGCTCTCTTGCTATCTTTTTACGTCTTTATTTCCTTTAGTTCTTTTTTATTTTCCTGTTTCATTTTAAGGCTGGCTGCCTTTTTCTTCCCCTGTCTCGTGTTTCGCAATCTCCACTTCATCAAGCAGAGTTTTCCTTTTAATGCTCACACCTGCTGTATTTGGTAGTGGGGCTTGCCCGAATCCTGTAGCGCATACCCACCTGCAGTTTTCTGCAAACACAAAGTTTTTACAGCTGGCTTAAAAGCCAACTCTGGAGATTTTTCAACCATATCAAGGTAATGGTGTTTGTACATTTCTGAGACAATAGCTGAAATTCTCAGAAAATTGGAAAAAAGGTTTTAAGAAGCAAAAAGGCGCAATACTGAAACCCAACCAAGCGCACTGTCTACGCATGACACACTATTTGGTAAAAAACGGAAGTCGCATATTGATCCCGCGGGCGCAGAGTATAAAAACTTTGAAAGCCAGGCCAGCAAAGTGCCAGCCAAACACCACAGAGGAAGGAAGGAAGCTTTTTCGTACCAAACACTGCCACTGGATTTGCCCAGCTGTCGTACTTCACGTTCGTTCTGACTTTGGGTGGCCTGAAGCTGCTTTGTCATGAAACAACAATCGGCAAATGTTTCGCAGTTACGCTTCAGCACTTTAATGGTTTGGGCTTACCATTTCACATCGGGTCACGAATTGAAAAACTGTTTGTTCTTTCCTTCGAAACAATACTATAACACAGAAATAAACAGACACAAGTTTGTCCGCCACCTGCAAGCAAATACGTGTTCTGCAAGCAGGGAGAGTAGGCAAATAAGTGTTCTACTCATGATTCTCATGGTTGCCGAACGATCGTACTGCTAGAGTCTCCTCTAGTTCATTTTAGGACACTCTGACTTCAGTCGACATGCCAAACGTGATGTTACATGGACAGTGTTGCCAATAATTATGGCAAGTCAGTTGATCATTTCGAGGCAAGCCTAAAAATTTATTTGCAAACAATCAGGGCATCTCTCAATCCTGTCATTTGGCATAAATGACAAAAATCTGCGAAGGAACGTACCACCGAAATCTATTGAGATCCATTGATGTCAAAAAATCACCGGAGTTGATCTTTAAATAGCTGAGCTGTTAAAACATCCTCCATTTTCATTTTGTTGCATCTTCTGTGCCTATTTATGAATCTCCCAACAAACAAGGTGGCTTTCAGATTACTGGCCAAACATGATGCGACGGCTTCTATGATCAGCTCAGTACAGTATGTTATGGTCACTTTCAGTGATGTGATCAACGAAGCAGTCTCAGTGTAGCTTTTTTTTCTCGGAATGCTAAGCTACTTGCAGCGCCAGCAAGCAAACATCGCCGCATATTGTGACGGCCATGGTAACAATGCCCATCACGGGGGTGTCAAATCAGGCAGTGGCCGTCCACTTTGAGTTTATGGCACGGTTAGGTTGATGGCATCAATGGGGGGAGAGAAGAGCGAACGATTTAAAGGTGTTTAGGAATTGTAAATTCTGTTTCACGTGCTGCACTATGTTTGGCTCATATGCCCTGAGGAGCCTAGATTACCGATTGGCAGCACAATGGAATGTGATACGCAAGTAAGCGCCTAGAGGACATGGGACAGCGTTTTTTCGCCATGGTGAAAAATGGTCGAGCACTCGTGTTTCGATCGCCTACCACTTTTTTTCGCCGAAAGACCGTGAAAACGACATCTTGGCGCACGCTCAGCGATAATTGTGCCTCTTCTGTCGAAATGTTTCAGTATGTAGCAGTTTTCACATCTCGGCGCAATTGCCGCAGCAACCTCATTACTTCAAATGGAGCTGCCACCACGATATCAATAAAATCGCCTTGTATCGCGGTGCGGAATTTCGAAACTATGATTTCAGTTGTAAGCCCTGTGTAAATGATCGCTCAAACGGCTGCAGTGAAGCAAATGGCATCGACAAGACAACCCACCTTACCCCAACACTCTGGACGCGCCATACAATCTAAGAAGTGTTGGTCCGTACGCTGTACGCTTCCATCCATTCATTGACGGCGTCTTCGTCGGCCAAGTTCGCTCGGAACACGGACTTGTGTTCAGTGGACTACTGGTCATCTCTTACGACCTCAAGTGGCTGACGCATCTCCTCCATTGTGCCTCGACATTGTGCTACAACGCGATCGGCACTCGTAGAAACTTGACGGTCACAACCACAGTGGTAGGACGAACTTCGTGGAGCGATTGCCTTCGTAGACTGGGTCGGTGGTCTCACGTCACCGCCGATCCAGCATGTATACTGTGGCCAGTGATGTTTCGTTCTACGTCGAAGAATTTCCATTTATAGGCATGAAAATTCCCTATTTCGGGGATATTTCCCTGTTAACATTGACGAAAGTTCCAGCATATTTCCCTGCATAACAGTACTAATTTCCACCCTCATCTACGCAAACACTATAATTACACGTGTATGACGTACTGGCCACTTTTGAAATTATGACTAGCCCATCCGCTGCACACAACAAAGCCATGGCATATTCATTCATATAGTGATAGTACACTGCACATTGCGGGCTTCAAGTCTAACACCAATAATGAACTAGAAATCGCTTCGCGTATATCAAATCTCAAGGGTTCTGCTAGCATGGTGCATGCACCAGAATCGATTACAGCAGATGAAGGCGCACTGTGACCGCTAATTATCGGTCGTCATTAGAGAATTTAACCATTCCTGAAATACCCTGCAATATCGCGAAGATTCTTTTTGGCTCAAAATGACAGGCGAAAATTCCCCGATAAAGCAAAAATTTCCTGCACGGGACATCACTGAGTGGCTGCGCCTGTGAGACATACTTCACCGTGTGTAACCGTTTGAAAGGTGGTTTCACTGTCGCTTAGGTTCTTTGTGCGGTGAAACCAACCACTTTGGGGATATTCGCACTGCCGTGAAGCGACCTTTCAAGACTGAGTTAGGTTATAGTGCCTGCAACCCTGTTAATTTTAAACAGCGAAGTTCATTGGACATTTGTATTTATAGTGGGATCATATTATATCAACCATCTATATTAAAACACATGTGGGCTCTTATCGCAATAAGAACAAAAATTTATTGAGAAAACTGAGTTCATGTGTGTTACAAAAATAAATCAAGCAATGCTTTATACCGCATGGCACGAGCAATGAGGTGGCACCTCGCTGCATTTTTTCTTTGTCTATTTGAATAGAACCATCATATGCATCATTTATAGATTTTTGTACTGTTCTTGGGTCATTTATTCTCAAAATGTATATTCTGAATTTTCTTTGTTTTGGAAATTTCGGGTATACAGTGTTTTTATTTCGTAACTTGATAAGACAGATGCGTGGGCTAGATGGTGATAGGGAATCAACATATTTGTACAGCCCAAGACTACGAGTAGTTACGACGTAACTACAGAAGAAGAGACAAGGACAGAAAGAGCGCTCACTTCAACTGAAATTTTATTAACGAAAATGCTGGAAATATATACTCATGACGGAACACCACCGCGCATTGTATTGCATCACAGCAAGACAATCATCATCTCATTATATGGTTACAACGCCACCAAATCAGCACAAGTTCACAATCAATTGTGTCAGAGCAAGCGAAGGCAGAGCAAGTCAGAGCAAGCGAAGTCAGAGCAAGTCAAGTTTTAGTCAGAGCAAGCGAAGGCAGGCTGATACATTGATCACCCACCATTTGCATTTAATTGGCCTCCATAATCTCTCGTGTTAGCTGCTGACGGTGTTTGGCTACAACAGTGCACTTTTCGAAGTGTTGGAGGGCCCTATTAAGTTTAAAAGCTTGTTATATAGGCCAAGTAGGAAACCTTTAAACACAAATATTTCACTGTGTACAACTTTCAATGTAGTCATATTTAAATCATACATTTAATAGAAACTTGCTTCCAATTTACTTCCACCCAAGAAAGCGTAAGTCAGAAAAACTTGTGGAGCTTGCTCAGACTCGGACTCAATAAATATTTTTGGGAACCGTACTCACTATCACGAAGATTTGTTCGACCGGACTCGCTCGGACTCACTATTGTTTTCGACCACAATGCCAGTGCTTTTTAACACCGAAATTTCACGTAATCGATGCTCTTCTTGGCACCTTTTCATATGGTGCCTGCGAATACGAGTTACGAGTGCTCGTAAACCAGTAAGGGCATTTTTATTGAAAGAGATGACAGCGCAATATATAATTGTCCCCAACTTCCTTTAGTTGTCAATGGTAAGGGAAAGGTCAAGGCCTTCCACCATGTAATTCATGCCACTGATCAATAAATATTCAATTAGTATATAAAAGACACGGCTTTGAAATATGTGAGCATTAACGCGAGTATGCACGCTGATCTAGGTAAAGCAGATAGTAATGCTGAAGACGAGTTGATATGACCATAGCTTGGCAAACAAAAATCGAACTAGATTCCCTCAGGAAATGTATCTTGCACTTTGGACTCGGTCGACTCAGAATCGCCAAAGTTTTCCAGAGACGGACTCATTTGGACGCACACTCGCAAAAATGTCCAACTGGACTCTCTCATTCTGAGACTAGCGCCTCGATCCGATTAGAGTGAGTAGAGTGAAGTGAGTTCGCTGATATCTAGAAGAAAGCGACATTCCTGGTAAAAGAGTAGAAAATGACACTATTAAGAGGCGTACCAAGTTTGTACCAAGAGCATGTGATATTCGTACAAGCCTAGTTGTTATTAGTAAAATTCTTAAGGTTATTGGATTATAATAAAAATGCTTGATTTTAAATGATTCAACCAAATTACTACTTTTTTAACCTCACATAACTATTTGCCTATCACTAAACTTGAAGTTCTTGCTTCCTTCTGGCTGTTTCGGACAGGTGCGTGGAAGAAGTTGTGGCGCCGAAAATCACATGCATGTTTTCTGACAGGGCGAACTGTTGGAGCCTATATTTTCCAATCAAATGTTGAATGGTAGAACTGAAGATTACCAAGCATATACAAGCTATCTTGTATGGTTTCATGCCTATTCGCAATTCGCTGTGAGAAGGGCTCGACATTTGTAATGAATTCCAGCATGTCTAGTGCAATGAAGCTGTAATGTTCTGGTACATTTTTTTAAAGGGAATCTCTACTGCACAGAACTTTTGCTCATTGGGGGTGAAAATGAGAAGATTGTTAATCTCATCAGCACAACGAGCATGTTTTGTACCATATAAAGGAAGTAATTTTGATGTTGAAAATCTACATAGCAACTGCTGGCACCACCCAGCAGTGATGTGGTTCTATTATCCA